>CAUHTR010002336.1:0-60321 GCA_959609185.1 Schmidtea polychroa
TGGCATATTTCACAACTTTGAATATATTGAGTCGCGATTGTATTTAATTCCTCCATATCGTAATTAACTTTTATATAATCGATTACCTTCTTGCATCCAGCGTGACACAACATTTTGTGCATCTCTTTGACAAATTCTATTCTATTTACTTTTGGAATCCAAATTTTATTTTCTCTTGTTAAAATTAAATCTTCGATGATTTTAAATCTTGTAGTCTCATTTTTATCTATTGCTTTTCTCATATGTTCTATCTCTTCATTACCTTTTTGCCATTGCAATCCATGTTTAGTGGCTGTCATTGCCAACAATCTGGTTTTTACTTTCTCTGTCTTGGCATCTTCATGGATTTCCATACACTGTGTACATTTCCCACATTTATCTCTCGATAATGCGTCAGCGTTCGAATGGTCAATTCCTTTTCGATATTTAATATCCATATCTAAACTACTCAAGAAGTTTATCCATGTCTGAAATTGTGCCGTTATAGGTTTTTTTGTTGTCATCATAAATGTTATAGCCTTGTAATCCGTTCTTAGCTGGAATCGCTTGCCGTAAAGATAGTGCTTAAAATGCTGTGCAAAGTAATAAATTGCTAAAAGTTCCTTTCTCGTGATACAGTATCCTATTTCATGTTTACTCATCGTATGTGAACCATAGGCAATAACACGTTCATTACCTAGATCATCAATCTGTGACAAAACAGCTCCTATAGTGTCGAAACTGGCATCCGTATCCAAAATAAATTCTTTCTCATAATCAGGATATATTAGAACTGGTGTAGTTGATAGTGCTTTCTTCAATTCCTCAAAACTTTCTTGACATTCTTGTGACCAAACTAACTTGTCTTTATTGTTTCCGCACATGGATTCTAATATTCTTGCGAATTTTGAATAATTTTTTATAAATTTTCTGTAATAATTACACAGTCCTAAGAAACTCCTCAATTGCTTTAAACATTTTGGTCTTTGAAACCCTTTTATTGCTTCTATTTTAGCTTCATCGACTTTAACACCTTCGCAAGTTATAATGTGACCAAGAAATTTTGTTTCCTTCACCAAAAATTTGCATTTTTCAGGATTTATTCTCAATCCTGCTTCTTTTATTTTTTCTAATACTTCATTTATTCTTTTTATATGATCTTCTTTGTCTTTTGAGAATATTAAAATATCATCTAAATACACTATAGCAATTTTCCATAATAATTTTCCTAAAACCATATTCATTAATTTTTGGAATGTAGCTGGAGCAGCAGCAATCCCAAATGGCATCCTATTAAAGCAGAACTACCCAGATCTTGTTGAGAACGCTGTCTTTTCTTGCGAATTTGCTGTCAATTCAACCTGATAATACGCGCTTCCCAGATCAATGGTGCTAAAGTACATTGATCCATTTAATGAATCTAACATCTGTTCGATATTAGGCATTGGGAAGATTTGTCTTTCTGTCATTTTATTTAAACTTCTAAAATCTAAACATAATCGAATATCATTTTTCTCCTTCTTCCAGACACATACTAACGGCGTATTCCACGGTGAGTCACACTTCCTAATTATGCCGTTTTCTTCCAAATTTTTAATAGCTTCTTCAATCTTTCTTCTAGGTGGGCTGGCTGTCTTCTTGGGTTCAAATGGATTGGTCCTTCAACAGTTTTAATATCATGCTTTAATAGATTGGTTTTGCCTATATCCCACTTATCTATCATAAATACTTCGACATTTTTTTTATTACTCCATAAAGTTTGTTGTCACACCTTAATCCTATTAATTCTATTGCTCTTTTAAATCGAAGTTCATCACTCGTTCTTTTCCCAAATTTCGCTTCAATGTTGCATATTTCCATATTATTATATTCGCTTGCATTTTCGATGTTATTTCCGATAACTTTCATTAGTTTTATGTCAAACCTACGTAATAAATCGATTCCTCCAATTATCGATGGAGATACATTTTCAACTACTACAAAAACAATATTTTCTTCTCTACTTCCTATATTTATTCTAAGCTTGATTCTTCCCAAAGTTTTTAATGGACTACCATTTGCGCACCAGATTTTGTCTCCGTGTTCGTTTAAAACTGGGTTTCCGATCTCCTTTATAATCGAACTATCAATCACATTCATTCTAGCTCCTGTATCCAACAAACAATTCTTAAAGTAATTATTTATGTCTATTATTACACTTGGACGTCCACCCATTTTATCATAAACAATATCATACTCATCCTTCTTCAAATATGTTTCACTTCTATATTGTATTTTACAGTCACATGTATCAAATATTTTATCCTTTTCATTATGTACATAAATCATATTTTCTGGTTTTTTTAATTTTTTTACATCATCTATCGATAAAATCTGAGTACAATTATTTTTACATTCTTTTTTATTATCGTCATCAATTTTTATTTTCTCAAAATTGTTTTATTAGGCATATTTAAAATAATTGCATCATGAATATCCGTAACTTTATTTTTTACACTTTCTATTATATCACATTGATTCGCTTTTTTAAAATTTGTTTCTAGCTCATTATTTTTTCCAACTATATCGATATTTCCTACAATTCTACTGCTACCATTATTTCTGATTACATTATTCTCATCCAACATCTTATTATTTACTTTATTTAAATTATCTACTAAAGGACTTATACTATTCACGTTATTATTAATATTTTCTACATTATATACATTATTTACAAAAGGAATTATACTATTCACTTTACTACTAATACTATTAATATATTTATATTTACTTATACAATTATACTGGCATACACAATCGTCATTATTACCCATTAATTTATTGCTCCGATCATCTCGCCCAACGATGGAGCTTCTTCGTTTGGGTAGTCTTCGTCTTGGCATGAAATCTTTTCGTCGTTCTCGGCTTGATCAGTCTGAAACGCGGCTACCTGTGTCCGTCTCGGTGGTCCCCGCTCGTCTGCGTATCTTCTTCTGTCTGTCTGATTCCAGCATTGAAATCGTAGGTGGCCTCTTCTACCGCATCCTGAGCACGATATTGATGGGCATTCTCTTCTGTTGTGTCCAATATCTTTACACGCAAAACATCTCATCTCTGCATTCTGTAATCTCTGATTGCACTCTCTGGATTGGTGCCCTTCTTTTCCACATTGGAAGCATTTCTGAACCCTTGGTTTCCGACATTCTCGACTCATATGACCCACCTCCTGACAATTCCAACATGTAATAACTGGTCTGCTTCTAACCGGCATTTCTCTTTGTTGGAATCTGTTCTGGAAATTATCGGCTTTCATCCTCGATGTTGAATCATATCTGTGTTCACTTCGTTGTAAATTTGTAAAAGTTCTGCTTTGGTTCTGTCTATCGGCAAATCCTTGTCTCGTCTTGACAATACTCGCAAACGTTTCCTTCCTTCTATTCAAAACTGAAATTCCGGATACTTCAATGTTTATATCATCGACCTTCTTTATCACTCCTTTTATTTCGTCGACGCTCATCGCATCTCTCATCTTTATTTCTTTCTGTGTATCCTTGTCTTTGATACAATGAACCAAAAAATATGACATTAATTCTTTCTTGTCCCATTTGTGCTTCAGAACTTGGTCAACCATCTTTTCTATTTTTTCGAAATATACTGGAGCAGTATCATCGTTCTTTTCATAATTGCAGAGGGTTAGAAAATCCCCTATCAACGTCGTTGGTTTCTCGAAAGCCTTTTTCAATCTGTCTTCAAAAAAAATTTCATTTTCTTCTATTGCTTCATAAATTGGCAACAACTCTCTTGCGATTAAACATTTGATCATCATACTTTGGCTGGATTGTTCTAGTCCACATAATTGGAAATACCTCTTGCATTCTCCAATAAAAACGTCTACATCGACGCTGCCATCGTAAATATCCGGGATCATTTTATTGATCATTGCCAGGGTCGCCATGTTAATAATAACCAATTAATAATCTAGAAATATTTATTTTTAATACAAAATGGAAAATACAAATTATTGCCCAAATCTGGTATTATTAAAACACCCGATTTAAATGGCGAATTAATTAATTAAATAATAATGATAATTATGCGTGCCAGCTTTTATACTTTTTCTTATAATATAATATATATTTTATTTATAAATTAATTATTTAAATATCCCTAACAGTTTTCATGAACACTACAAAAACGCCAATCAGTCCGCAGTTCCAAACATGGCTAGCTAACCTGTCGGAATATGATTTTGAACTAAAATATCGGAAAGGCGAAGAAAACTCGAATGCATATGGACTATCAAGATTAAAAAGTATGATTTGCACACAGTGTCAAACAAGATATCAAGAAGCGAAAGAATCGAAGACGCGAGATTTAACTCGAGTAAAGCCGCAGACACTATGAGAGCTATGAATAAGACAAAAGGGGGCACTCGTGTTTTCGAGGTGGGGGAGGGGGTACTCGTACGCAGAACAGGCACAAGGATGGTATGCAATACGATGGCCCATATAAAATCGTCAGATTTCTATCACCTCGTAGAGTCGAACTACATTCAGAAGAAGGAACGAAAGAAAGAATAATCGAGTGGCTGAAGAAGTGGAAAAAGTCTTAAGAAGGGGAGAGTTAGATATCTTTTTGTTTTAATAATTGGAATTGGCGGTTTTTTTTAAAAAATTAAAAACTTGTTATTAATAAATCTTTGATTAAATATATATTGTTGGTTTCAAGATTTTTACTGAGAAATTTAAAGATGGATTTAACTTATATGATACCGAAATCATTGAAAATATTTATGTTTTGCATTAGGGTGCACAGAATCTTTTGGAAAAAAATGGTTTCACTGACCAAAAAAAGATAATTAATAAAAAAAGCCGAATAAAAGTCGTTCAAAATCAAAGAAGAATCGGACAAAGTCCACAATGGATTTGTTGTTAAATACTTTACTTTTAAGCTTAAGTAAAATATTATTAAAATAAATAAAAATATAAAATTAATTTTAATGAAAATCAAATTGGGTTAATTTTCAATAAATAGTCAATTTGATTAACATATAACTAATTCTTTTCATAACTATTAAAAAATTATCTTGCTAAATGTGATTTAATTTTTTTAAAAATTTTTTCTTTTATAAGTCATTAGCTATATAATAAATAATTAAAGTTAATTAATTAAATCAAATTAAAATGAAAAATAACATTTATTTTTAAAATTGAGTTTGTTTATCTTGATTGTTTAATCACACATTTTAAATAAGTCTAAACTATTTTGAAAAAGTGTGCTTTTTTATTTGCAAACAAAGAAATTAATTCTGTTAATTAGATGTCCGGTGATGTCGTAGCTCAGTTCAAACTAGTTTTAGTTGGTGACGGGGGAACAGGCAAAACTACTTTTGTAAAAAGACACGTTACAGGAGAGTTTGAAAAGAAATATGTCGGTAAGTATATTTTAAAATCTAATAATATGATAATATGAATTTAATAGCAACATTGGGAGTGGAAGTTCATCCTTTGGAGTTCAATACAACTCGTGGTAAAATCCGTTTCAATGTTTGGGATACTGCCGGCCAGGAAAAGTTTGGAGGTCTTAGAGATGGCTACTATATTCAAGGCCAATGTGCTATAATCATGTTTGATGTAACTAGTCGTATTACATATAAAAATGTACCCAACTGGCACCGAGATTTAGTTAGGGTATGTGAAAACATCCCTATTGTCCTTGTAGGCAATAAAGTAGATATTAAAGATAGAAAGGTTAAGGCTAAGACAATTACCTTCCATAGAAAAAAGAATTTACAAGTAAAATATAAATTAAATAGATACTATAACATAAGTAATTTAGTATTACGATGTATCTGCTAAGTCTAATTATAACTTCGAAAAACCATTTTTGTGGATTGCTCGCAAATTGGTTGGAGATCCAAATCTAGAATTTGCTGAAATGCCTGCATTAGCTCCCCCTGAAGTTCCGATGGATCCAAACTGGGTAGCTCAATGTGAAGCTGAAATCCAACAGGCTGCAGCTGCTCCATTGCCTGATGAGGACGAAGACTTGTGAAAATTTTTGTGTTGAATAATAATTGATTTATAGTTATTTTTATGACTTATTATAAGTTATTATTTCTATTTCCGACATTTTGAATTTACACAATATTTTATTAATTATTTTTGTTTAAATAATCTAATTTGATAAATTATGTTGTAGTGTATACTTATTATTTTTTATGAAAATTTAAATATGTTATGTCGCATGTTCAATCGACATAAGAATAAGCCAAAGGATGGCAAAGAAGAAACAGATAGTTTTATGATTTTTAAAGAAATAAAATCTAGGTCAACTAATTGGTTCTCTCAAAACATTTTGATTTCCAAGGATTTTCATTATGTATTATCTTTAATCGAAAAGTGCCAGAAGTGCATTGGTAATTCTGATATTAATTTTAAAACCAATCCGCCTTATTTACCTTGTATTTTGAGAAATTTTAGCCACAAAATTATGGATATTTTGAAGTGTTATGAAAACAAACTGAATGAGCTCAGTAAAATAATTTTTTTTCGTGTATCTATATGGACTCTTATTAAACAATGCAAAGAGATTTTGCGAATTATTCGGCATGTTAATTTCTCTTTTGATGAATTTTCAGAGCCTAGACAGAAATTAGTAAACATATCAATTTTATTATCACATTTATTTCATGCAGTTGTCGCATTATTTCCAAATAGTTGTTATGCTCCTGAAACATTTCGAATCACAAAGTCTGATGCTGCAGATTGGTGGAATTCTCAATTTGGTCGTCTCACAACTGTGGTGAAATGGAATGACTTTTTTCACTTTTTCTCAAAGATAAATTATATTTCTGAAGTTTCTCAAATTGCGGCTTTGCGTAAAACAATTAATGTCACTGGGAATGGATTTGTGTCAATTTTTGATTTTGATGTATTCGTTAGATTATTTCAGCCGTGGAATAATATTCTTGAATCATGGAAAGTAATCGTTTTAGAACATCCAGGATGCATGTCTTACATTACATATGAACAAGTTGTGCAATTGTTAAAATCCTTTAGATGCTATCCTGGTCCTGGTTCGTATGTATTTCGTTTCAGTTGTACAAAGCCAGGTCAATGGGCCATTGGGTATATTGATTTAAGTGGTAAAATCTACCAAACAATAGTTCACAATAAATCTCTAGCAATAGCTCTTTATGAAGGAGAACAAGCTGGCATATATAAATATCCAAATGGAAAAATCTACGATAACTCATTTCTCCATAATCTGGTAAGTTCTCCACTCCAGAACATTACAGTATCCCTCGAAGAACATGAAGCTTATAGTCTAATCGATTCTTCTTTTGAATTATGTAAAATATGTTCTCAGAATAATAAAAACATTAAATTAGAGCCATGCGGACATTTATTGTGTAATTTGTGTCTGAGCAGATGGCAAAAATCGGTTCGTTGCCAAAGTTGTCCATTTTGTCGGTTAGAAATCAAAGGGATAGAAAGAATATCATTGATTCCCTACGACTCTAAAAATGAAAATACAGAAAGAAAGTCTCGTGATTATCCTGCTGTGCCTCCAAGACAAACAAGCATTTTACAAAACGAAAAATGCCCTCGGTTCAATGAAAATAAAAACAAAGTTGATTATGTACAATTAGATTGGGTATCAGCAAATGATTCTGGTTGTTGGATTAATTCTTATGAAAATGAAAATATCGAATCTACATCTAAAACAAACGAGACAAATTTCGATTCTTCCTTGATTACTTCAGAAATCCAATCAGTTTCAACTTCAAATCAGAATAATTGCCCAAATGACAATTCTACGAATTATGAACCGTTTTCATCTCATTATCTAAATCTACGAAATCCAAATGATCACAGTTCATCTATGCATATCACTAACAATTCTGAGGCAATGATTAAACTATTAAAAATTACTGGGAATGATGTAACGATGTCAAATGAAATTTTGAAACATTTTTCACCTCGTTCTGTCACAATTTGCAGTAATAGTTGATGTAGTTATCTCTTTTTATTCGCCAAATCAATTTTCACTTTCTCAAAAAAAACTATTTTTCATAATTTTACAGTTTCTTTCATCTTTCAAGTCTTCCATGCAGCTGGGTTTTTTTTAAAAAAACAAATTGTAATATCATTTGGTTATATGGATATTATTGGCATGTAAAATGTGCATTGATTTCTTTTCATATTTTTAGTTTCTCATAAAATTTGTAAGTTTTACTATTTTCCTATTAATTTTATTTATTATAAATTTGTTAAAGTGATTTTTGAGAATGCAATTTATTACGTTAACATCTGAGATAAGGGATTTCTTAGCTGTAATTCAATAAATTATGTCATTTGTTACATAGTTGCTTTAATCCTTCATTCTAGAATTTTCAGCAAATTTATTATTTAGAATTAATTATAGATCAGTAAATTTGAATTTCATTTTGACCTGCCGTTAGTGGACTTTAACGGTAATTTTTATTAATTTAATCAAAATTAATTGTATGGCTAAGGTTAATAAATGAATAATCAAATTTAGTTTTATTAAATCTTATATTTTGTCAGTTGATTTAGTATTTATGTTCTTAATTCCTAGTTTGTTTCTTTAATTACAAAATTACTCCATTTTGAAATGTTTAATCATTTCCATGAATTATCAAAATGGCGTCAATTTGAAATTGAATATTCAATATTATTTTTTAAATATGATCTTGTATGTGATCTTTTATTGAAATTACATAATATTTGTTTGTAAACCTGATATATGAAAACTTGTTAGCAAAGTAGTAAATTAAAAAGTTTGATATTATTGCATGAAGGATTTAGATAAATTTTGATATGCTTAAAAGATTCTATTTAGTATATCAAACCAAATAATCTGAAACTCGTTTATTACTTACATTTATAATTATATTAGCCATCCCAGGAAGTTTATAGCTTACTGTCATTTTTGGGCGATGGTCTAGAATAAGGATATGAAAAAAATAATAATAATCAATTAATAAGGATTATGAAAAAAATAATAATAATCAATTAAAAATATATATAGGCGACGCTCTAGTATAAGGGGGGGGGCAATATTAATATAAATAATTAATTAATTGATTGTAAGTATATTATATAGTATATTATAATAAATAAATAAATATCTTACTTCTTTATTCATTATTTTAACAAAAAATTTTAAAATTAACTAAAATCCAAAACAAAGCTTATTTGACATAGCTAAATGAATGTCTCATTTATGATAATCAAATGCGCTTTGGTGTAGGAATTGAGAAAGTGACAGAAAAATAATTTTACATACAAACACAGCACATATAATATAAAATACACGTAAATTTAATATACCTTTTTATTCCGAAAGTAGAAAGTCATTAACATATTGTTAACATATCATTATTTTTAATATATTAAAATTCACGGCAGAAAAAAATTGGGATTTTCAATCGGACAACTCTACTTTGAGTTTTCGATAAAAGGACGACAAAACATCGTAAAATCTATTTATAAAATATTTTTGAAGTTATTATTTCTTTAGATTTTTAGATATTTTTCTGGAAAAAAATTCGAAAATCGTAAATTTTTTATAACTTCTATAAAAAAATAATAATTTCATAGAATTACATAAAATGACAAAATTCGCTATATAAATGAACTGGATAAAGAACATTACAAAAACTTTAAAAACTACTCCGCTTCTTTCTTAAATGTCTTAAAAAATAAATGTTTTTGGTGATTTCTTTACTTATTCATAGTTAAAAATATTAATCTAACTTACATTTTATTGAAATAATTCCAAATAAATTCATAGTCATAATATTCAAATTCTTAAATATTGCTTTTAGTCAACACTGTTTTATAAATTATTTTTAATTAATTTTAGGAAGTTTTTTTATAATTATTTTGATATAATGTAAGTCAGATCGATTAATAATTATAATTTAATAATTAAATCAATTATAAATTAAATATATATGGATCAAAATTCAAGCCTTAAAATTGACTTAAAATTAAGTATCTTACCTGAAAGTCATTTCAAAAATGGCTAAAATAAATTTCTATAAAAATAAAATTCATTAAATTTGTGAGTCAATTGGTGTACACACTAACCACTGCTATAGAAAATGTATCTCAGTAGTATTTCGTGTAGAGAGACCACATCAATGAATACGGAGAAAGACGTAAGGATCAATAAATATTTTTAAATTTTCAATAACGTCATAAATTTACGTATTCAGTGCTCTTCTGGTCTAGCGGCTCAACTTTCTACCAACAACTTCGTATATGGATGGGGATTTCGCGATTTTTTTAATTTTAAAATTCAGATTGAATCTATCAATTTATTGGCAGGTAAAATTTCTAGTAATTTGTAACAAGTTAATACTATTATTTTTGCTGTTAAATACTTTTCGGTATGCTCTGTGTGAATGGATAGGTGTATTTTCGACAAGATCTTCTCACAAGATCTTCTTATCATATACATTTGTCTATAATACATCCAAACAAGACAAGAAACTTATAAACATATTTTTACTAAGATACATATAGCATCTAAAACTTCGACATCTAAAACCTCGAAATATTCATTCGTATGTTGAGTGGCAAATCCTCCAATACTCTAGATTTACCCAAACAGAGGTATCCATTCCACATAAAAGGACTAAAAACAAGAAAATCAGTAATAGGTATCTCATATGTGTCTCTAAAGCGCGTCTGTCCTTGAGCTTTGGTGTTTTTTCCAAATTTATTTATTTCTAATTTTAAAATTATTTTAATTTGACAAATTGTACCACCAATCAGTTAATAAAACGAAATATTTTACGCTAATTTTTAGTTTTTTTGTAACACACTGAAAGATTTTGCGGTAAGTCAATACTGTCAATTATGGCAAATTCACTTCTGAAACATATTAAACACAAATATTATTAGTTTTTCAAAATTCTTTTCTTTTGAAAGATTCTTGTGTTAAATAAGGATTAAACTTTGATTTCTTTTTATCATTGGTTTTTATCCAACTTCCCTTAACTTCATTTCTTTTTCTATATGTAAGGGTTTCTTTATGTTGAATAAAGCAGTTCTTGATATTCATCTTAATATTTTCTCAGTGCGAATTTCTCACGAGTGCCTTTTAATTTGATAAGTAATTTCGAGGTTGATCACATACATTGGATAGACTTCCCGTTATCTCTGTATTCGAGTTAGAGAACATTATAGACCAAAGGCATTGACTAATATTAGTGAGTATAATAATGGATGTAAGAGTAAAATAGGTATGTCTGATTTCAAAATATTATTAAAAAATTTCGATAATTATTGGGAACGTGTAATTTGTGAAGTATTATTAATAAAGTCATTGAATCCGAAAATTAATGTGCAGAATGCAGTGAATACTTGTGTTTTTAATTTTTTTAAAAATATTTTTTTGTCTATTGTATGTATAGATTGTTAAATTAAAAAATTATTAATTTAAATTTCAATATTTTAAAATTAAAAAAAATAATATTATTTGAATTATAATTTTTAACAGGGACGTAACCAGGATTTCAAAATTATTAATTATTGCAATTCATCGAGCAATGTTAAAAGTATACACGGAAAAATAGAAAAAAATATTTTAAAATAATTAATAAATTTATTATTAATTATTAACAATGTATTACATCGAATATATTACAATATCATATTAATTCGTTTTTGTCCCTTCATTAATTCAAAATGTTTTTCATCCGGACTAATTTTAATGTCTTGATGAATATATAGCAAAGCCAAACCGTTTAACCTTTTTTCTTCGATGGTATTTCTAACACAAGTAAATGTGTCAAATACGCAGAAGTGGAGGTGGTTTGCGCGCGTAGCCGAGCACAACGATAAATTTAACTGGACCGGTTAAACCGGCACTCGTCTATGTACTTTGTTGTGCCGAAAAGACCGACAAACTACGGGAATAGCTAGCGCAAGCATAGTTGTACTGCCTTGGATTTGAAAAGACTTAACTAAAAATACACATTGTTTTTTATATTCTCATTAATACAATTAATAATAATAAATTAATTTTTTTCAAAAATCTATAATTTCTATAGTTATTATATCCTACTTGATGATGAAATATATCGTGGAACGAATGCTTGATTGGCGCTTTCTTATAATAACACAAAATATTGATCGATAGCCAAAAAAGAAATATTTTTTGTGTAAAAAACTTTCAAGTTAAGTATTCTTTAGGAAAGGAGTCTAAGTGACGAATGTGAATTTTTACCGAAATTTCAAACGATTGATTGAATACTCGGGAATCGCGATTTCTATGTATAAAATTATTATTATTTTGATTAATGCACGATATTTAAATATGTTAGGTGACCTTTCTGATCAGTTGTCTCACTATATCCATATTGAGCAATAACTATACAATACGAGTATTTACGTACAATTTAGGTTTGTTTATCGAAAAATCGTGTGTCAAAATTTACTTAAATGTGATATCAAATATGCAAAACTTGTACAAATTCTAAGAATGATAGTTTGGTTTTATATTTTTAGAAATTGGAAATCATTTTGGGATTCTGATAAAATGCAAAAGTTTTATTGAATTTTTCACTGTACCTAGCCAAAAGAGCGCTGGCTAAATGTACACAATAATTTGAAAAAATTTAAATATGCAATTATCATCATCAACAATATCAGTATACAAGATGATTGGAGACTTTCACAGAGAATAAGAATACTATGAGCTAAAAATTGAAAGTTTTCGTTAAGTCAGCAGACAAGAAGTATCAAGTAGAACATGGGAGTTTACCCTTTTGAAGCATCTGGACCGCATGGTAAAATTTTTGAAGGCAGGCGGGCTGCATAAATTAAGTCAACCAAATTTAACAGTTTATATATATATAAATCGATCTGACTTACATTATATCAAAATAATTATAAAAAAAATTCCTAAAATTAATTAAAATGGATTTATGTAAATGTATATTTACGAGTAGTACTTATGTAAAATAAAAAATTAAATTGTAAAATTGCATACAAAAATTTATGAGCAGTTTTTGTATTTTATATTGTATTAGTTACATACAATTTTTTCAATGTAAAATTCAAATAATTTGGCAGGCCGCATGCAGGTTGCATGCCACGGGTTGGCCACTGCTGAAATTGAAGAACGTTTGTTTTAATACTAGATTTATGGAAGAAGTTGCATACCTTTTTTTTACCTAGCGCCGTCATGTTGATAATCATATTTATCAAGAATTTTGTACTAGATTTTCAAATGCCTGGTATCGAATTGCTGTGATTTTGGCTAATTAAAATTAAATTTATGTAAGCAAGGAAATTTACTCACGTAAATTTTATTTTAATTCATTCATCATTGGAGCAAATAAAATTATATTACCTATAAATTCAAAGAAAACTAAAAAAATAATTACTATCCCAAGTCACAGTTGCGACAATTCAAAGTGTTAAGTTTTCCAGTTTGATTTAAAAAACAAAATGAAAAACACATCCTTTGTCGTGGTTGCCAAATTTTTAATTTATAAGTATAATGGGCATCTTTAACCACTTACGCATTCAACCGAGTGAACTTGGGTACAATAAACTGAACTTTTTTACTCACCTGAGTTATACGACTAAGTTCGAACTTTAATTTAACATATAATTACAACCGAAAATATCCACTAGACAGTTTTCAACCTATTTCCATTCAGACTCCAACTGTCGGGGTAGAAATTGCGCTTTGAATTTTGTTTAAATTCGTTGTAAAAACAAAATGAAAACCGCACCAAGTAGAATTAAAATATACGATTATACATCGAATAATACAAAGTAAAGTACGTAAAATCTTGAAGATCATTTAACACGTATAATTAAAATGACGAAACACAAGAAGACGCAAGAACCGACATTGTTAAGAGAGAAACAACGCACTCAAAGAGTCTGGCAGCTCGATAAGAAAAGAATAATGAACAAAAGAATGAATTGGTAAGATAGAAAATTAGGAATGATTATTGGTCGTACAGGGAAAGGACCATACTAAAATTTATTACAAAAGTTATGACTCGTATTTACATAAGAAGGAGCTATGACAAAAAGTGCAGAATTTAAAAGAGAAAATGAAAAAGAATAAGTCTAATTTTATTAAATAATTAATAGAATGAGCGATAAAAACCAACACGCAGAAGGATAAATCATACGAATAGTGTCATCGTGCTTATAATAAGATAATTAAAAAAAACCTAATTTAATTTAAAATAGATTGAATAAACCAGGCAGTATCCATGTATGTGCGCGCTGCCAATCTAAAATTCTTAGAATTAACCACATTGATTTGATAATGGCAGGTAATGAATACCAAAAATTGATATTAATAGACCCCGAAATTTCATTTTAGCATGCTCATATCCCCAGTTTTAGCATTCACCTACAATGTCACCTACATTATATATATATATATATATATATATATATACATTTATTATGAAATAAATGATGCTTATGCTTTGTTTTCATTTCTTAATTCATAATTACTATGCTTATATGGGTCTAATTTGAGGAATAAGATTCATTGGCAACCCAAACAATCAAATATTGGTTGTAATATTAATTGATTGTGGCATGAGGCTAAGCAAGCTTCGGAACAGAAGGTAGTTGACTGACTCATTTGAATACGGGCTTATACCACAATTTTGAGCATAAGTTGGACGTTTCGAGGATCCTGGTTAGCTTTCTAAGGTAGGAGGGTCAGCGAAATGATTTAGATAGGTCAAAATTAGAATTATACTCGATAATTGAAAGGATGGTAATAAATTTGAATCAATGATCTGAAGAACAAACGACTAGGTAATTTCCATAAAATATAAGCAGAACGATGTGCAAAAATAGGAAAGGTAGTCTAAGACTAAGTTGTAAACACGATATAAAGACAAACCCTTGTTCCAATTTTTGAAAGATGGGCACATCTAATTCCAGAAATGAATACATAATTAAGCGACGTAAGACCTTTCAGCCTTGATTCCGATAGCGAATGTACAAATAGAAGTAGTTCTAGTAAGGGAACTCACTTGTTCATTGACTGTACATCATCACCAACACCGTAGTGACTTTGAGTATATAAATGATAAATAGTAAAATAGTCATGAAGGAGTTTAGGAAAGCGTTGATTACAAATCTATCAGCGACCCCGAATGACTATTAATGAATTTTCATTTTCAGATGATAGCTAAATGGTCGATTGGGAAATAATTTAGCACAATCCTTTAATTTCGATACATAAATCGGATCTTTTGCCTGTGGTAAACAAGAAAAAACTAAAAGTAGAAATTGACACGAATTAGAAAAGATCATTATCATAAACCGATATTATACATATTATTAATAGATCCAGATTGATAATCAACAATTAAGTCATCAGTTCATTAAAACAAAAATAATTTTTTTCTTCAAAATGTTCATAAAAACAACTGATAAATTTTAATTGTTACTATTAGACGAAACGCCGCCTGAATGAACAAACAGAAAAATTATATCGACCTTCCTAAAAAAATACCAGGGAAGAGTTGATGACAAATCTATCAGCGATCCGGAATGATTATTAATTATTTTTCATTTACAGATGGTATTTAGAGTAATTCCTTTAAATTCGATAGATAAATCTTATTTTTGCCTGTGGTACACAATAAAAAACTGAAAGTAGGAAATTGACAAGAATTAGAAAATTAGATTATTATCATAAACCGATATTTTGTGTATCATTTATAGATCCAGATTGATAATCAACAATTAAGTCCTCACTTCATTAAAACAACTTATAAATATTATTTGTAACTATTAGACAAAATACCAGGAAAGAGTTGATGACAAATCTATCAGCGACCCGGAATAATTATTAATTATTTTTTGTTTAGGCGCAGTTCCTTTAATTTCGATATATAAATTGGATTTTTATCTGTTGCACACAAACAAAAAATGGAAGTACTAAATTGACACGAATTAGAAAGATTATTATCATAAACCGATATTTTGTGTATTATTTATAGATTCATATTGATAATCAATAATTAAGTCATCACTCCATTAAAACAAAAATAACTTTTCCTTCAAAATGGCTACCAGTTCATTAAAACAACTGAGTAATGTTAATTGTAACTATTACACGATATAAATCAATATCAAAATCAATAATAAGTGCAAAAAAAATTATATCGATTTTTTTACTACTAAATTTATAAAATATAATTATATAGATATATAACACAAATATACAAAAAGACAACATTTTATATTAAATCGAACTCAGCAGCCACCTGGAAAAGCATTCAAAAGCATATATAATCCATATATATGTATGTATATCCGATCTAGATGCGCAGGAAAGCGTAAACTATCCCCAGAAATCCAAATCCAATTGTTATTGACAAATATAGAACGCGACCCCAGGGCGATAAAAGAAATAAAACCGTAACACCCAACAGAAAAAGAAAGCACGGAAGAGTTTCAAGCCATTTTAGCTGTTGACGTTTGCAATTTTTCAACGGCCAATTCGAATCAGTCGAGCTTATTTCTTTTGTTAAGATCTTTCTCATTAATCTAGAATTTCAATTCGTCATTATAATTTCCTTTTTGAAATTACAAACTCATCTTTCTCAATGAACAAATTATGCAACCAATTACGCAACGCTTCACCAGATCTCGGTATTTCCGACAGGCTAAGCCTTTCAATGTTAATGTGTATCACCCTTTTCGTTCGATACCAATCTGACAATATAATATGCAGGGGGTTTTAATTGCTGGATAGAAAAAAAACAATAAAATTCAATACCAAACATTCCAGGGAGAACTCGTTTCCATGGTTTTCCTTTTCTGTAATTCGATTTGTCCTCAAACAAAATCGTTACGTTATAAAATGCATCTAATCTATCACCGAGATTTTCTAACACCAATTCCAAGCCTTTCATTCTCGGTGTCAGATGGTATTCAAGGGGAATTAGACCTGAAATAATGGAGTTTACTTGATTACCAATTATACTATCGGCATGTTATTACACTATTTTGGCTTGAAAAATTTTTTTTCCAATTTAATTTTTTTCACGTTTAAAAGGTATGAAAATAAATTTTTAATAATTTTTATTGATATTTTGAATTTTTTTCCAATGTCACATTTTTTTAAATTTAAATAAAAATTTTTTCATATGAAAATTTTTTTCACGTTAAATAGGTATAAAAATAAATTTTTGATGTTAGATTTTTTGGCAGTATGATCCATTTGAGAAATAATACTTAGATTGTTCTTGGGAGTATTTCCCATGGGATATTTTGCCTTTTTTCCTAATTTACCTTTTTTTAAAATTTTTTTTTCACGTTAATAAGTTTGTTATGTTTATAATCTAGAAATAATACTTGGATTTTTTGGCAGTATTTGGGGTATTTGAATTTGAAATTAAAAAAATTTTTTTTCTCTTAAAGGTATAAAAATAAATTTTTAATGATTTTTATTGATAATTTGGCTTTTTTTCCAATTTCACATTTTTAGAAAATTTTTAAAAAATTAAAAAAATTTTTTCCAATGAAATTTTTTTCTAATTTAATTTTTTGATTATAAATTATACTATCGGTATGTTATTACACAATAATTGGTAAGTTCGAATATTTTGGCTTGAAAAAAATTTTTTTTCTAATTAAATATTTTTTTCACATAAAGGTTTTTAATGATTTTTATCAAGAAATAATACATGTATGACCCATAGGATATTTTTTCTATTTTACCTTAAAAAAATTTTTTAAAAATTAAATACTTTTCCAATGAAAATTTTTTTCTTAAATTTAACTTTTTTAAAATAAAAATTTTTTTTCCACGTTAAGGTATGAAAATATATTTTTAATGATTTTTATCGAGAAAAAATACTTAGATTGTTTTTTGGAATATGACCAATGGGATATTTTGGTTTTTTTAATTTAGCTTTTTTAAAAAATTTTTAAAAAATTAAAATTTTTTTTCTAATTAAAATTTTTCACGTTAAAAAAGTATAAAAATAAATTTTATTATGTATTTAGTTGAAAACTTAGATATTTTGACTTTTTTTCCAATTTAATTTTTTTTCTCACTAAAAAAACTTAAAATTATCTGCATATTCTGACCTCGTCTTATTCCAAGCTTTCATACGCAATATTTGACTGAAGCCATCTCATAGGCCAAAGAGTAAATGAAAAGAATGATGTCCTCACACAGGAGCCTTAAACCAACCCAACATTCACTTGTTACAACGCCATCGATTCATGACAAGATTCATATGATGTCTCTACATTAGTAAGTCTTTGTACGACGCACTTTAAATTATCCACCTAAAGGTCATAATGCTCGTTAAAGTTTGTTCTATAAGTAGTGAGATGATAACAAGAAAGTACCTCAAAAGATAACAAAATATGCAATTTATAAAATGATTTATACACGTCAAAATAAAATCTATTTTTATAATGATTACGTAATCTCATATAACCGATCAAAAACAAAACTAATTAATTACTCTTTCCCAATAGTTATGGAAATTTTTTTTGATAAAATATCTTATATAATAATAATGATAATAATAAAATAATCATTACAAGCTTTGTGATACCCAGTGCAAATCCCAATAGTAGACTAGTTTCGAGCTTTTGGCTTTCATCAGTACTATGCAGGAGACGCGAAGATTTCTCTTCGTGCAAGGTAAGTATACAATATTGCTGATTCAACTCTATTGCATACTTTCCCTGTACACTTACAAATCTGTAAACATGGCGTATAGAAAATCATAATCACCTCTGCGAACTAAAAAATTAGTCGAAACACAGAAACTGTTTACAAGTGCATCCGATTACCTTTAGCATTTTTAACTTTTAAAGTAATGGTGTAACATTTTTTTTGTCGGATGTCTCACTTTAATAAAATAAAAATAGTTTATTTTATTCAAGTGAGACATCCGACAAAAAATGTTACACCATTACATTAAAAACAACAATAATAATAATAATAATAATAAAGTGATAATTTAAGCCTTTTGCTGCGAATAATGTATTCAATGAAAAAATTTTTCTATTTTTGTACTTTCTCCTGCATTTCGACCCTTTCTGAACCTATTTTGATGAATCCGCTCTCGCTATGATTTTCCCATAATCTCATTTACATCTAACCCGTTTGTGAAATTTTAATTATTTGGAAATTTTAAATTTAAGAACTCCAATTATAAATTTTGATTATTTTTATCTATAAATTGAATTTCAACGATAGAGTAATGATTATAAAATTAAAATCAATAAATAAAATTAATCAATAATTTTACTTGGCTCCTAACGTAATTTTAGCTCATATTAGGTTGATAATCAACGGGTTAATCTATTTTTCAATGAGATATTTAAAAAATGAATATAAAAGGCAAATATATTTTAATTAAAAACACCTTTATTTTCACCGTAATGTAGAAAGAAAATTTATTTACTGATTAATTTAGACTAAGTGAATTCGTGACCTCAAAATTGTTCTGTTTTTCACTATATTTTATTGACTTACTTAAAACTTAACATTATTATTTAATTTTCAAGATGTCCGAAAGTAAAAAATGCAGGTGGTGATTAATAGGACCTGAAAAATTATCACCGCGTATGAATTTCTAGGTAAACGAACAGTCAGGGATTAATTTTTTAATTTACGCATACATTTTCATTATATATTATATTATAATTATTATCAAAATAATATCTATCGTTAGAAATTACATTTTTTATCTTTCTGGCAATAATAAAGAGGTACAATTTCTCCCACAAGTTTTTTTTCAATATGTACACTCTAACTCTAATCCTGATCCCCACCCCATATTTCCAGCACAACATTTGCGTCTTTCGTGCAGATTTGAAGGTAAGATTTTCCAGTCTAACTTTTCTCAATATGCAGCTATTGCTGATAAGCAATTAAATCAGGTAGCACTATCCATTGCCATGATATAATTCAAAATTTGTCATAAATCAATTTTTATAAATAGAGCTAAGTACTTACAGTTTGCTTAGGTTTTAGGAGATCATGGTAGATAATACTGTTCTAACTCAACTAAACTTAGAGGTTACTAGTTGTTTTTATGGCTATCTGGGCTGGAGCGTGAAATAGTGGCTGGGAAAAATATTTTTACTAAATTGTAATATGCTTTCATATTCAGTTAAGATTTTTCATCGTAGGGTAGTAGGTAAATTTGAACACTCGACGCCACTACTAGTTACCACGCACTGGTTAGAAACAGAGGTCAAGTTGCGATTATTGATTTAATTTTTTTTATTTTCAAGTGCAATTATTGATTTTAAATACAAATTTTTAAAAAGAAATCCAAGTATTGATTCAAATGTGCAATTAATGATTTAAAAAGTGAAAATATTGATTTTAATACTAGGAGTAAATAAAATCATAAGTGCTCAATTGTTGTTTTTAATATTTATTTCTAAAGGTTGTGAGATCCATTTTAAAATAAAAAAAATCAATTCAGTTGATTTTTTGATACGTCTAAGTTGAAAAAGTAAGAGCAGTATTTTTTAGTATATACATAAAATATGGCATTATAAAGTTAGAATTTACTTGACTTAACAAAAATACGAAAAAAATATTTTTTTCAATATTGATTTTACCTTGATATTTAATGTTTTCCAAAACCTATGTAAACATGTAATTGCTGAAAATACAAAATTAAAAAAATGTGTTTTTAAGATCAATCAAAAAATCTGACAAAAATATACAAGTGAAAGTGACGAAATATTTACAACAAAATAAATACGATTCTAATTGATTAGATAAATTGACATTTTCGTATTTAATTAATATCAAGATCATACCACAATTCAATCAATTATTTCAGCACTTTTATATCAATAACTTTATAATTTACTAAAAGCCAGAATGATTTCATTATTTATAACTCAGTTTCACTATATCACATTATTATAATTGACTTTATATGCATCAAGAAAATCGTAATTAAAAATGAATAGAAAATAAACTTGAAATACAGAGCTATTATTGCCTTTATGTATCCAATTTTATTCAACTGCATGCACATTACAATCAATGAATTTGTGCACTTTAGACAATTCTATGAATGACTTTGTTAGCATATTTTCAGTGAATAATAATGCTAAATAAACCTCGGAGAACTTATAAAATCACTAAACTTATAGGGTAACTAAAACATTATTTGATAAACCAGAAAAGTACAGAAGAATTTACAAGACAGTCAAATGCTCATGGCTATGTATGTCTATAACTATAAACCATTATTCCACAACAATAACAAGCAATAAAGCGTAGACAGAAAAGAGTACTGGGAAATGTTATTGAAAAATGGTGAAATATTTTATAGAAATATAGAAATTCTCTATAACATATATTAAACAAGTTATGAATGAATACAAACTAACAAAATCAATAAAACAAACATTTAGAAAAATGTCAATTCTAGATTTTTTGAAGTAAAAAAAATGAATATTTGTTTATTTTTCAATTATTTACCGTACTGAATTATTTCATGTTCATGTCAATCATAATCATGAAAATATTAATTTACCGTTAGATATTTAGTCATTTCTACATATATTGAACAACAGTCACAATTATAAAGTTATTTGCGAGTAATAAATTTGATAAATACTTTCAAGTGATCTTTAAAAAAATATTATTCTAGCTTATTTTATATTATATTATTATATTATTGGCATCATATAAAATCATTACACATTTGTACTAATTTATTTGGAGCTTACTTATTTTCGCATTCTCCTAATTACACTTGTACGAACATATTTTATTTAATATATACATTAAGTTGAATATTTTATATTCAAATTGAATTTCAACGATTGAAAAATGATTATCAAATTAAAATCAATAAATTATTAATTATAAAATGCATTGTAAATACTGAGAATTTCCATTAGAACATTTTCGCTAGTATTGCATCTTGAATTCTTAGCTATTAGAATATTTTTACTATATGAAGTGTTGTTAATAAATCTGTAAAGGTCTCTCAAAGAAAATTATCTAAAATAATACTACCATAATTACTAATACAAAGGGGGATACTATTATGTAGTTTTCTGACAACACTTGCGAGCTAATTTTCAGAACTGTCATCAATCACATAAATTATTCTATTTTGCAAGTCTTCAAAAGATCAAGGTTTAGTTTATGACTTCATAAAAAGAAATCAAATCTGGCAAATGTAGAGGCAAAGATAATCATCTATCTCTTTCAATTAATCTACTAGATATTTCTCATCTAACTTCCAGAGCAAAATCCTATACATTCAAAGTCATAAATGTCTTAATTGTACCCAGACTTTATGGATACCCTGAATATTAGAGATTAAATATCACTTTTGCTATTGTATGAAACCTAGTCAATTATTTTCATAAACAAACTCTCTAATTTTAAATTATAAATAATGAATCAACGATTGCATCGTAAATTTACGAACGAACACCAACTATATCGAAATCTTATGTAATTATTAAGAATCTATTGTTTAAATTTGGTTGCTTAATGAAGTCAATTCAGGCTCTTACAGTAGATTCAGAGAAACATCAATTATTTTTTATTCGAATTCAATAAATATAGAAAAAAACTATTATATCAGGAATCTGAAGTTTCCCTAAATCAAAGTTCTGAAACAAATTTATCACCATTTCAACAACCAATCAAATTAAAGAAAAATTATATTATCCCAGATGGGAACTGTCATGAAGATATGCATCATGTTTCGGATTTGCAATGATTTCAAGATTTTTGGTCATTTGTCTTTGATCTATATTTAACAATAAATTTATGCTGAAAAGACGACGAAAGAATATTAAAATTCGCATATTTTGTTGAAACAATTTTCGATTCCGATAAAAAGTGATTAATTTGTAATAAAAATATAACTAATAAATTTTTTTTAAAATTTAATTTAAATAATTGATTATTTAAATTAATAAAATTTGTTTATTAAATCTATAATATTTATAATTCTTTATTATCCTACTTAGTAATGACAGGGAAAATGTTAAAATATATCGTGAAATGTTTGTTTGAGTACGTTAATTGATAAAAATAAATCCAATTAAAATTTTTGTTAATAAATATATAGTTTGAATTTATTTTTATAGGTATTTCTAGGAAATTTCGATGTTTCTCCAAACTTTTGTATGAAAATTTTGTTTATGTAAGAATTTGTCGTTGCGATGTTAAATCAACATTTATGGAATTTCTAAGACAAATTATTTTTAACTCTCAATTAACACGTTGACTGCCACGCGTGTTTACAACAAAATCCCCGTCAGGCCACTGTAAGATGCGTGCTCTGCTACCGCATGTCTGTTTACATTTCTTTCGGTACTCTCAGCCCGATATCTATTGCGATCCTCATTTATCACGTTATTACTCTGCACGAGCAGTTGTAATCTTTGCCGTGTCACCCGATGTGGCCTGATGAGAACTCTTGCTGTCACCCGAATACGGGTGACGTGGCCTGATGAGAACTTTTGCTGTCACCCGAATACGGGTGACACGGCAGTTAACGTGTTAAACGATAAATAATTATTTAACTATTATAAAATAAATTCACATAGTAATTATTTGTATTAATTAAGAAAAACCTTGCATTATTGTAATTGAAAAAATATAGTTAAAAATATCTCAGCAAAATGATGTGAAATAAGATCATTATGAAATAAACAACACTTAGATTTTCTTGATAATATACATAAAAAATTTGTTTATCAATTTAATTTACGAATAGAAAGATATAAAATTTTATTTTTATCTGAAATACTGTGTAAAAAATTAAAAAAATCAATATTCTAAATTTAAAATTTCAATTTTAAAGTTCAAAAGAATATTTAAATAAAGATTGGCGCATTTTGTATGTAAAATTAAATCAGGGGATTTTTGAAAATATTTGAATTTTCAACTTAAAGATGATTTAATATGTTTTATTGGAATATATGTTATTTGGAAATTTAATTATTAATTATGATCTTGTTGATCCAAATAATCAATGGGATTTTTAAATTTCTTGTTTTATTTTATTCTTCACATCATCACCTTTTATGAATTCTACTATAACCAATTTCATCTAATTACATTTTTTCTTATAAAGTTTCTTTAAACTTACAATAATACTTTGATCCATTGGTTGAATTAATTGCGTAACATTATTTGGTTTTAATTTCTCCACGATATAAACTACTTGGATGTGAAGAAGCATTATATACAATTAGCAATGCACCATGGACCTACAAACGTTGTTTGAAAGGTTTTTATATTTAAACATCCCCATTATACATTTGGCATGGTATTTATTTTTAAAGTTTTTAATATATCTTCAAACTTTAGACTTATTATTTTCGAAAATATTAACATTATTAATTTTCTCTTCAAATAGAAAATAAATCTATAATTTAATTATAAGAAATTATCACGCAAACATTCGTTTTACGATATATTTCGACACTTCCTGTATATAGAAAAAATCTTTGTTATTTTTTCGTTAAAAAATATTTTGAAAATATTAATTTAAATAATCAATTATATTTTAATTAATACTAAATTATATTTAACGATTTTGAAAAATTGAAATTTAAAATTATTAAACTCAATAATTTAATACATTTGAAAACAACAACAATCAACAGCTCAAACATTAATTTTCCTATACAATGATTTTATCAACAAAGCTTTACAAATTACACATTCCAATAATTATTGAAAGTCTCTTCAATGTATATAGGATTGTACCCATAAATTAGACAATATCTTATAACTTATATTTTCCAACTGCTTGATTATCTTTCGCTTATAATGTTATAAAATTATGATCCTGGGCAAAAGTTTGATATTATTTTTAATATTACACGCTAAAATATATTTTCGAGACAAATAATAATTCTGATATCGCAATTTATTTTCTAATTTTAAAATAATTTCGGTTTAAAATTTATGTTTATTAATTTTCTTCACAGCCAATATTTGAAAATTTTGTTAAAAAAAATAAAAAATACGCTAAAAAAATTTCCTTTTTAATTTCTTTTCATTCTAGTTCAGTCTCTTATTTTATATTTGTTAAAAAAATTGAAAAAAGAACTTTTGCACCACCCCATAACAATTGTATAATAGTAATTTTATTCAAATTAAATTTCCAAGTGTTGAAATGTAATTTAATATAGAAGCTTGAAAAAATATCGAAAAATTTTTCACCCAAGAAATGTGTGCATTTTATTTCGATTTAAATGTCAACACAAATAGACGAAATATATTAAGTATTTAGGAGAATTATTGACATTGGAAACATTAAAAATAATTGATTATTCATCCAGGTTTAATGTAATAATAATAATAAAATGCATTGACAACTGCAAGGCGGATTTTGAAGTGTTTTTCAAATAAATGTCACAAGGTAACATTAAAAAGTCATGAATGATAATTCTATACAAGAAAACAATATAATTTACTTATAAAATTTTCATTTAAATCACTAGAAGAAATCAGCAGTGCACGCGGAAAAAGATTTTCACATAAAACATCTGACACATTTTATAAACGGCGAAAAGGAAAGAGAAATTGCACATTCCTAACCAAATGAAAAACAAATCCTAATTTACTATTTGAAAGGAAAATATAGACAAGAAGTGACACTATTTATTACATTAACACGTTTCAACATTTGATGAAAATTAACAAGAATCAAGCAAATTTATTTTACACAATTGGTATGTTAATGGTAGCGACCTACAAACGGATTAATTTTCTATATTAAAATGTTCAAATGCGTGACAGGTTTTTCAAATGAGAACTACAATTTTAATAAACAATACACGTCCACGCTTTCAATAAAACTATTTTACGGTGGCCTGTCAAAAATTCTCCATCAAATTACTACTGTAGTGAGATTGTATCAATTGAAATACTACTTACTGTATCTGTGAATCAGAAATCTATATATTACTCTGGTGAATAATAGTTCATTCACAAAAAACATTTCCAAAAATAGAATGAATTTCTCAATGATGCCAAATTCACAACAAGTAATGAATTGAATGCCATTCTCAACTGATAATAAATAATAGTGAAAACCGATAAATTACTTTCAATTATCAGTAATCAATTTTTCGGTGTAAAAATAAAGGAATTATTTTCCATTTATTTTTGTTACTATTTTTCTGACTAATCATATTTTAACACGGCATATTTGAGGTGAATAATATTTGTTAGGATAAATGCCAAAATATGGCAACCAATCAAATCAGTTTATTTTAAATTTTAAAGCTTTTAAAGTTTTTCACTTCTTAGTGTAAATGAAAATAGATAATTGCACATCAGCACATCTGTGAGACGAGATTAGAATTCCTGGAATGATTTTATGCGCTCGGCTAATTTGTCACATATTCATAAATCGAAAAAAATCGAGGAAATTATACTTAAAATTATAATTAAAACCTTCCCAAATAACCAATCTATATTTATTTTTAATATATTTTAAAAAAAATTCCCAATGTCAATTCAAGATATCATAGTTTTAAAAAATGTCAGAATTAGACAATATTGAATAACCAAAATCGAAAAAATAATGATTATAAAAATTGATTTTTAAAATATTGTATATTGATCAAATATTTTTTTAAATTTATATAAATTAAAATATTAAATATCAATTTTTAAAATATTGTAAATTGATTAAATAATTATATTTCTCTTGTCAACAACAAGATAGAAAAATGGAGAAGAAAGATTTAATCAGAAAGATCAGCTTATCTTTATATTTAAAGGTTTATTTAGGTAGAGATTTTCAATTAAAAAAAATTGTGGAAATGGCTTACTTTTTATCAGACAGAGCAAAATTTAGAAAATAGCTTAAGCGTTTCAATAAAAAGTTGGTACGCCCCGCTGTGTAAATGAAGAAAAATTAACCTTGTTCTTCAGCAAATTGCCGACTTCTTTCGATTACTTTTTTTTCTTTGTGTCATAACGAGTACCTTCGGGAAAAACCACAAGCCATGACTGAACAATATCATAGAGAAAAAGGTTTTAATCGATTAAATATATTACAGATATATCGTTATTCAAGAGATACTTCATACTCTTGATAGCTTTATCCTTTTCGAATTGCCTTCTGTTCACATAGATGCACCCATGCTAAAATGACATAAAAATGTTTTATCTCAGCTTAGACAATTTTTGAAAAGTAAAATATTCTTATATTCACATAAATTAAGAGTCAAATTACAATTCGAATCATAAAATGTGCCAATATTGAGAGCTTTCTCATCAAAATTTGTAAACATGTCATAAAAACAACTCAAATAGATAATGATTATTGAAAATTTTGACTAGAAATTAAATACAAATTTATGAGAATTGTTTAAATATAAGTACAAATATAAAATAAGCGATTTATTAAAACCTGGGATTTCATTTAATTTAATCCATATCAAATTTTATGTGATTTATAAGTGCAAAAAAAATCAATACTTTAAATTATACTAAACAAATACAAATATTTTTATACAGGAGATGTGAGAGATAGGCTATGCTAAATGTGTCTAATGTAAAATTGGATCTAAAACAAAAGAAATGCATGAGACTTATTGTTAGAATATCCCAGAAAATGTGAACAAAGATTAACATCATCCCAAGAAAAGAATCAAGTCTATTTGAGACGTCAACTGGTTAAGTTGAACGACAAGTAATTCATCATCATCATCATCATCATCATCATCATCATCATCATCATCATCATCATCATCATCATCATCATCATCATCATCATCATCATCATCATCATCATCATCATCATCATCATCATCATCATCATCATCATCATCATCATCATCATCATCATCATTTAATAGGCAAATAGCACGTCGCGAAAAGGTTAAAGCAAAATTATGTACCGTAAATCTCGGATCGTAACTTTTTTTACAAAATTATTAATTACAAATCATACTACGGCGCATATGATGAGTTATTCCAAAATTAAATAATATATGTTGAATAAATTCATTATTTCACTGGAAAATTAGGACACGGGTTATTACCCGATATTTACGGTAGTCATCAGTAATATATTTTCCTTAGAATATTGGAACTTACAAACTCGAAAAATGGATGCCTTGAAATTTTCTTACATTGTCTTAGTAACACCAAAACAAAGTTTGCCCATATTGTGTAAAAAGATCATTTTTAACTCTATTTATCACTGAAACTGAAAAAACCAAATCATTAACGAAATTTATTTAATCATTAGAAGTTACTGAATTGATAATATAGAATTCGCAACGAAAACATAAAAATTGCTTACTAATCAACAAAAAATTATTTGAATTAGTAAATAATAATTGAAGAACTTAAAAAAGGCCTAAACATTAAATGCTAACATTGAACCACATCTTAATAGCACACAATTCTACTTCAAAATACAAAATAGCATTTGAATGTGAATTAAAGTCATTATTTGATTTTAAATGTCGTTTGAAAGTCGAAAACACATTGTAAAAATTGATTTTATTATTATATTATGACCTAATTTATTAATTTATACACAAAAACATTCTAACATCAACACAAGGTTGCGTAGAATATTTTATTGACAAATTTTCACTTAACAAAAATATCGGATAAATTTTTATTCTCATCTTTAAAAGCGCACTGAATGTCCTAGAGCAGGGATTCCCAACCTTGGGTACGCGTACCAGTACCGGCACGCGAATTACTTTACTATATATAAAACAAAAATCTATTAAAATCTGTTTTGCGAAAAAGAACATGACTACAATAACTCATACATTGAATCGGAACAAACATTGAGCCCGATATTTCTTCGTTAGTTAATAATAAACAGGCCCAACTTTCTCACTAACTATTTTTGAAATCATAATTATATTTTATTTATATGTTTAACAGTAATATATATATATATATATATATATATATATATATATATATATATATATATATATATATATATATCCCAAGTTACTTGTCTTTATTGCAAATTTCCATTGCATTTTATACCTCATTAAAAAATTAGGTTTACCGGTACTCATCAAATTGTTTACAACGTACAGATACGGTACTATGAAAAGGTTGCGAACCCTTGTCCTGGATAAATTGTTTATTGGTGAATTTGCGTGCAACTAACTTCACCAGCATTAATATTGTGTAAAGAGCTTATATTAGCCATTAGAAATGAAATTTTTAATCGGAAATTTTTAAATTAAATAATCAATTATATTTCAATTTATACAAAATATATTTAACGATTTTAAAAAATTGAAATTTAAAATGATTTAACTCAATAATTTAATAAATTTGAAAATAACAACAATCCACAGCTCAAGTATTAATTTTCGGATACAATGATCTTATCAACAAAGTACTTATATTTGTTTCACTAATGATTGTATGAAAAGATGACAAGGAACATAGGTTAAAATTGTTTCAAGTGAAATATCATTGCGTAAAACTGCCAATTAATTTAATGTACCTAAGATGGTGTTTGAGATACGAATTCAAAATTCGGTCGGCACAGAGATGTCAAAAAAGGAAAAGATATTGTCAATGTGATGGAGTAGTGCTGTAATTATGATTTACCATGCGATTGTACTGAGCTGAAAATGATGTTACAAGAATAAGACATAGTGAAGAAAAGAGCTGTTCCCATGGGATAAAATCCCTACAGAAGTTGATTTGAAAGTCTTTAAAATATTTAGAAATCGGTTTTGAAATTAATTAAACATGGCTAAGTGTTCCATTTATAGAATAGAGAATGAAAAATAGTTCATCTGCAATTGTTTTTCATTTTTTTTAATAATATCAATAGCACCCTAATTGTCAAATACGAAACTATTACTATTGATATTATAACTGAAAATGTGCCAGAATTCCTTTTCAGATATTTATATCAATTTCAAGATTTAAATTTCCAGAAATTATTCCATTATTCATAGAGGAACTTAGCTATTAATTGTCGAAATTGGCATAAACTATTAGAAATTTCAGATGCTTGCTTTTGTAACTGCACAAAAATGTATCTATTATCCCAGCATCACTGGTTGAACATCCAATATTCATTTCAATATTACTAAAATCATATTGAACTATACGGAAAGTAGTTTATCAATTAGGAAAGTAATATTTCTATCTTGAGATACTTTTCTAATATTTACCTATCGTGAATGCTTAGTATAATTTTTATACTTCCTGCATAACCTTTGCATATCCTTAACATCGGTATTTTAGACAGATTAAATTCATAAAACAACAACATGGATTGGATAAAGTGTCATATGAGCCTATGATTATTTAAAAGTTCACTTTGTGTTATTTTATGAGTCTATTGTGTATTGGAGAAATTTAAAAAAATCCAATCATGTTATTTTATGAATTTAATCTGTTTTATTTTTAAAATTTTTGAATCATCGTAACCTAAATATTAAAATAACAAGGACACTGTTATGCCCAAAATCACGAATTACTATTATTATTATTATATAAAGTGATCATTTCTTGGTAGCAGCATGAATTAAATTAAATGTCAAACAATTAAATGGTAACACAAGCCTTTTAATGCAAAGTATATATTGAATAAAATGAAAATATTTTGGATTATAAAAATAATCCTTATCAAGGAACTGATTATATCAAGTCAATTATTATTATTATTATTATTATTTATTATTCAGATGTAAATATCACAACTAAAGTATCTCATAAATATCAAGAAAATTATAAAAGTTAAACATCAAATCATCATTGATATGTTTTCAATTCTATAGTATTTATTTATTTTAATGAATTCCCACTTTTATTTCTTTACCTAACCTTATATTACATCATTTTACCTACGAAAGTGAATCATATTTGCAAAAACATTGAATAAAATTTGACAAAAGAATATTCATTCAGTCTCAATTCTATGATTTCAGTAAAGGAATGAAATACATTTGAGGTGTGGAGTCTCACAGTTATTCTCTTGACATTAATGTAAAAAGGATGTATTTGTTTAAGTAGAAATATTGCAAACCAGCTTTTCATATTTCTCATTAACATATGTCGAATCTAACTAATTATTCTTTTAATTCTCATTTCCTCCATTATTTCTTCCATTTTTGGTAAATCAGAAATCGAAACCTCAAAATTATTTCCTTTAACTTCACTACTTATTGATTGAAAGTAATATTCATGAATCGAATTCAAGGTGGATTCAAGCTCTAGCAAATGATTGTCTGTGTCTTGAATTCTTTCTAATGCTTCTTGAGTCAATCTTACTCTTGCATTAGAAAATCTTAAATTTCTATCATTGGTAATATCTATTGCTTCCTTTAATACATTATAAGGTGTAACCTGCACGACTTTCTGAGAGTGCTCCCATATATCAACGCGGTCGTCAATAACGACAACAATGTTGTCATTTTTTGCGAATTGATTTGCTAATGTCCGAAGTTTATAAAATTGGTTTACTATATTCCTTGCCGTTGTAATCCTATTTCCGAAATATAACATTTCAGGGTCAATTAATTCCATAGCTATGTTCACGTAATTACTGTTTCCTAAACTCATAGCATGGAGTTCAAACTTGTCAGAAATTCTTTCTAGAAAATCGTCTAAATTCGGTCTTAACTTTACAAAACAGCAAGGGTATTCTGAGCTTTTCAATTCAACTGATTCAATATCCTTAAGCGTCCTATGATTGATCTGATCCTTCACGAAAACTGTATGAAGCAATGTTTCATCAATGTCACAGACTAAAACTAGTTTTCCGGCTTTCAATAAATTTCTACTGTATTCTTGAGAATATTTCATGAAAATAATGTTTTAACAGAGTCTTTAATAAAACAAATAAATAAAAATTTTGTAATATTAAAAGCGGAAAATATTAGATAAATAATTACATAAATTAATGCTAGCCTTATTTCATAGAAAGTGAGCCATTATATCATGTTTAATATATTATTTTATCCTTATAAAATTGTATGTAAAAATGAAATTATTTCAATATATAAGAAAATAATATTATTTTCGAAATTTCTTAATTTATATTTTAATAAATAAAGATTCAAATGTCTCATATATTATGAAACCGGGTGGTATTTTCTTATTCAAATATAAGTTTAAGATTTGTTGATACTTTTTGTTTCTTGTATATAAGTAATATTATATTTTTAATAATTATTATTTTCTAAGGTTGTATTTCTTAAATTTCATCAAATTATCTGTCAAGTTTCTTCTGATTAAATGTTTTAATCTATCTATATAAAGAAGAATGTTTGTTTGTCTGCCTGTTCGCTATTTTGTCTTATTTATTTTATTGATGTTATTATTATTATAATTATAAAAATTAAATTTGAAAAAAAAAATCAATAAAAAAATCAAAAACGAAATTAAACAAAAAATTTAAGAAACTTAGCAACACAAAACTAGAGTCGTACAATTCCAAGTTCTATTTCAATCTATTGGAGCCAATTAAATTTTAAGGTCGATTTATTAGTATTTTTTTGTAATAAAAGTTAATTAAGTTAATTGGTTCTATATTTTGTTTTGGTTGAAAATAATCATTTACTTTAATTGTGATTAATATATACACACGCATTACACACAAACATCCCAACAGTCCCAATACAAGCTTTAAAGGAGACTCTACTGGGCTCTTACATATCTTCTACAAAACTTACCAAGCATTCGACTAACAAAGATAATTATTTATATAAAGTCAGGTTTAGAATATAACCCTAAATACTTATAACACCCTGTAACAGCTAACACCACTAAATTTTCCACGAGGCTCCCATGGGTCCATGGACAGGTCAACACTGGGTTGGTTTGACAATCGGGAGTGAACGGTGTGCTCTACTCCCTATTTTTTGGTAAAAAATTCATTAATAAATATTTATTTTTTACCGTTTTTTATTAGTTAATTATCTAAATATCAATGTAATTAACGGTATAAATATCAATATCCCCAATTATTAATAAATATTGTTTCAAACAATTTAAATATTCGAATATAGAATTTCTGCTAATAAAATATATAAATATTAGATCGATCTAAGAAGTATTCAATAATTATTACAATATTAAAATACTATAATTATATATACTTAAAAATATTAAATAAAGTATATTATCTACACATTATACAGTATAATACAATGATTAGATATCAAATAAGAACTGGGAAGAATTTGTACGTTTTTGCTCCTGACTGTAAAACCCGAAACATTGTAGATCAAACTGCATTGTGATGAAAAAATAAATTTATTTCAACAGTATATTTTATTAAAAGTAACTAATAATACGAAAAATATTATTAACTAGACAATGATTCCAATGACATTGTTGTCCCTTCGGCGAGATACATACTATCAAATTATCTTGAAAATTCAACATGAATAAACTACTAACTTTAATGAAAACATTGTTTCTATTACAGAATAATGTTTCAATATAGTCCAGTATTGTTATTTGGTAAAATGATTTAATAAATGTTGTATTTAAATGTGCAATTCGGATTGATATATTATATAATATTTTTGTCGAAATAAACTTAAATCTGAAATAATATGATAATCTGATAAATATCTGATAAATACGATTATTTCATAATATGAAGAGATTTAAAGAATAAAAAATATGTAGTGTAAACTGAAATCTAGAAATATTACTGATAATGAAAAACATATTAAAGAAGTAACTGAAAACAATCTTTACTACTCCAAAAATATATTTAAATTTGTAATATTTCATGTTTAAATATTATTAATTTTTATGAATAAAATATAGTAAAAACATAAATCCCGAAATTAGTTTTAATACACAGGATAATAAACAATGAATAAATAGTGTATAATAATATAACAAAGTAATTAATGTAAATACAATAATAAGAAATCATCAAAAATATATTAAAAAATCTTATTAATATAAAATTGTAATACTCTTTCCGTTGGAAAATATGTTATGAATTAAATAAACAACCTTGTGTTATTGAAACAATAACGAAAATGACGGTTTAAAACAAATTAAGTGACTCTTGCTGTTTTAAGAAATGCCGAAATGAGATAATAATTGTGTTGAATTGAAAGGAAAAAGTTTCCAATCAAAGTGACTGACACTTAACTAGCGTAATCTTATACATTGAAAACTATAGACATATAAAGGTGAAGAATGAAGCTATTACTTTTTTCGTTAATATAGAGTTCCATAGGAGCTATGGAAACAGCCAAATACTTATTAAATTAAAACATTCGTATTCTTTGTTTTAAAAGATGTTGGTTATTATTTGGTAAATAAGATCATGTTAATTATTTAAAATTGTGAAAGTACAAATTGAATCTTTATTTTATAATATATAAATTAAGAAATTTCGAAAATAATATTATTTTCTTATATATTGAAATAATTTCATTTTTACATACAATTTTATAAGGATAAAATAATATATTAAACATGATATAATGGCTCACTTTCTATGAAACAAGGCTAGCATTAATTCATGTAATTATTTATCTAATTTATCTAATATTTTCCGCTTTTAATATTACAAAATTTTTATTTATTTGTTTTATTAAAGACTCTGTTAAAACATTATTTTCATGAAATATTCTCAAGAATACAGTAGAAATTTATTGAAAGCCGGAAAACTAGTTTTAGTCTGTGACATTGATGAAACATTGCTTCATACAGTTTTCGTGAAGGATCAGATCAATCATAGGACGCTTAAGGATATTGAATCAGTTGAATTGAAAAGCTCAGAATACCCTTGCTGTTTTGTAAAGTTAAGACCGAATTTAGACGATTTTCTAGAAAGAATTTCTGACAAGTTTGAACTCCATGCTATGAGTTTAGGAAACAGTAATTACGTGAACATAGCTATGGAATTAATTGACCCTGAAATGTTATATTTCGGAAATAGGATTACAACGGCAAGGAATATAGTAAACCAATTTTATAAACTTCGGACATTAGCAAATCAATTCGCAAAAAATGACAACATTGTTGTTGTTATTGACGACCGCGTTGATATATGGGAGCACTCTCAGAAAGTCGTGCAAGTTACACCTTATAATGTATTAAAGGAAGCAATAGATATTACCAATGATAGAAATTTAAGATTTTCTAATGCAAGAGTAAGATTGACTCAAGAAGCATTAGAAAGAATTCAAGACACAGACAATCATTTGCTAGAGCTTGAATCCACCTTGAATTCGATTCATCAATATTACTTTCAATCAATAAGTAGTGACGTTAAAGGAAATAATTTTGAGGTTTCGATTTCTGATTTACCAAAAATGGAAGAAATAATGGAGGAAATGAGAATTAAAAGAATAATTAGTTAGATTCGACATATGTTAATGAGAAATATGAAAAGCTAGTTTGCAATATTTCTACTTAAACAAATACAACCTTTTTACATTTAATGTCAAGAGAATAACTGTGAGACTCCACACCTCAAATGTATTTCATTCCTTTACTGAAATCATAGAATTGAGACTGAATGAATATTTTTTTGTCAAATTTTATTCAATGATTTTGCAAATATGATTCACTTTCGTAGGTAAAATATAAGGTTAGGTAAAGAAACAAAAGTGGGAATCATTAAAACAAATAAATACTATGGAATTGAAAACATATCAATGATGATTTGATGTTTAACTTTTATAATTTTCTTGATATTTATAAGATACTTTAGTTGTGATATTTACATCTGAATAATAAATAATAATAATAATAATAATAATAATAATAATAATAATAATAATAATAATAATAATAATAATAATAATAATAATAATTGACTTGATATAATCAGTTCCTTGATAAGGATTTTTTTTATAATCCAAAATATTTTTTAAAAAAATCAAAAAATAAATAAAAGATACCCCCTCCCCAAGAGTCATATGTTTTTGTTCCGTAAAATGATTATTCATGTCTTTGTTCTCGGCTCCACACTACTTGTGGTTGCTCAAGAAAAATGTGAAACACATATTGACGTAATTTCTGAAATTTGAATCAGTGTTGTACAATCACTCGAGATCTGCCTAAAGAAACCCATGAAAGATACAATGAGTAGGCTTAGGAATAACTGAAGGAAAAAATTCATCCATTTATTCGCTGTTACTAGAAATTGTTTGAAATTCCAAGAAAATTTTTAAACAAATTTTGCTTTCCCCTTAATTAAATTTTGCGTTAAATTTTGACATCAGAACGACCAAACATTCTGTCAATTCAAAATTTCTTTCAGTCTATAATTTTGACTTAACCCTACACTGCATGACTTTTTATATTGTTGTCTAAGTACTTTGTACACTTTCACTTAAACTGTAAGACGTTTTAAAAATTGATTTGGTAATACAAAACTATTGAGAATTACATTACGGGTATTATATTGCAAATATAGCCAATACAATGTAATATGAGAGAACATTTACCGAGAACAAGAGCGAGACAGTTTTTATTCTAAAAAGATAATTGTGTATCACCAGTGATACAATATGCAGTGTAGGGTTAATAAACTTTTTTTTAAGATTTTCCGAATCTCGAGACAGATAGAGCAAATAATAGGACATTTTGACAAAATTGCAAAGATTCGCTAGATGGATAAACTGGTCATACACGCGATAACATGAAATAAAAAAAATGCAAATACTGTCAATTTCTAAGTCATTGTTGTCGTGTAGTAAACATTATCGGAATCTATAATTACATGTGAACAAAAGTAGTGATTTTATATAACATATGACGCTCTCGTTAATAAATCATCTGTTAAAGTGTTAGTAAATGCTTCGTAGTGGATGAAAGAGTTTGTTTATGAAACCTTACGAAACAATTGATTCTGAATAGCATTGGTATAGTTCAAACAAAACATAATGGGAAAGAACCGGTATTGGCCATTCAAAAGATCCCATAATGATTGCAAATTAATTAACGACCATATGTATAAAAAACATTTGACAAAAGTGTTTCATGTTAATGGTGCTTATACAAAAAAAATTTCATTAAATAATTCACTGGGAAAAATCAATACTATTTTGAATCAATAGTGAAAAAGTTGAACTAAGAAAAAATATTTCAAAATATGCAAATTTTATTTTATTGTTAATTTTTAATTAAGACTACGAAAAAAATAAAAAAATTAGTAATCCAATATAATCCATTATAATCCATCCAGGAACAGTAATATTGTTGAAATAATCTTTGGACTAAGTGCAAAATTCAATAATTGCAGAGTGAAGTACAATGTAACATCTACGCTAAAATTAACCATGTTACAAATATTATCAAGTTTCATATTTTGTTAATAAAGTTTCTATGTTGCGAATTACAATGAGACATTCTATTTTACCGGTCCTTTGATTTTATTAACACAATTTTGATATTTGGATCAAATTCTTTTTCTTATCGCAATATTCGAATTTTTATTAATTATATTTTTAAATTGAAATTTATTTATTACCAATATAGCTAGAAGTTCTTTTGAAAATTTAAAATATAGAATATACATATTGAATAAATTATGCATCATTCGATAAAGAAAAATCGATTTTCAAATAATAATGGAATAAAAATGCATATTATAGATTAAAATTTATTTGTTGGATTAAATAATTAAATCAAGAAATTAAATTCAAATTCAAAAATGTAATTATAATAATTGAAAAATAAATATTTGTTAGAGGGAGAGGTATGAATATAGATGCAAATTTGAATAAAATAATTATAAATTGATGGATGGGGGTCTCGAAGAAGAGTTATTAGAAAAATACAAACTAATTATTTAATTAAAATCCTATTGATGACATAAATCTTTTTAATAGGAAAACAAAATCCCCGAGCTTGTCTAGATAAGGAAAGACAAAGTTAGTTTAATTTATCATTCCCAGTCGAAGACAAATTGTGTTAATATCAGAGACTCTTTAAGGTACTGAGTTTTGGAATTAGTGTTGATCAGATTCGTTTAGAACATCAGGCGTTTGACGAAACTATTATTATTGAGCGATTGAATATTTGTGATTACTGAATTGGAAATAAAACTTATTTGTGTTAGATCTTATTGTTTTAAGATGAAGGTCAAATGGAGTCAGATTACAATTTTATTTTATATTATACTTCTTTTTTTACCAGGTTCTAATATCTAGATCAAATCCAATTCTCTCCAATTTATTGTCCAAATATCCAGAGATTTTATTATTTATTTTCCCAGTTCATATAAAGATTCACACATTAAAAGTTTTTAATTATTATCAATATAGCTAACTTTTCGCGAAAATAATCTTAGTGCAGTTGTCACTTGTGCAAATTGAGTAAAATGCATATTATCAATTGAAATAAAATTATTGTAGAATATAAAATAGCTATTTAATTTTATATATTGTGAGATCTTCTTTCGGTCTTCACCTCTGATTTCTTTTCAATTGGTATTGTATTTATAAAAAAAATTTGACTATGAATCAGTAAAGATATCGATGTTTTTTGTTATTCACTAATTTTCGACACTGCCTTTTTTATATATTTATAATTGAATTAATTTTATTATCATTCGATAGAAAATTGATTTGCGAATTATATTGATAATAAAATATTATGTTATCGATTAAAATTTAAAAAAATTATAGTTTTAGAGATCTATAACTGACAAAATTGGTTAAAATTGATGATTACTTTCTGGAGCAAAAACAGATATTCCTCGACAATTACATGATGTAACACAGTATCGCTATATAATCAATACATACTAGTGGCATAACAACATAACTAATTGGAAAATTATATGTAGCATCCGTTCCTCATTACGCAATGAATTACAATGTAACAATTATTATGTAATACCATTAATGTGGATATTATATACTACCTTCTTGATCTATATGTTTCTTATATTATTTATAATTCTGTTACACAATTTTATTAAATTACGCAATAATTAAAAATTTGTTGCATAATTATTGTTGAGAGTAGCTGAATAATAAAAATTAAATAATGTCCCAAAATGAATAAAAATAATCAAGGGAAAATGGCCATGCTCTCAAATTCTGAAAAAAATGAATGAAGCGAAGTTAATTGCAAAACAAAAAAGATACAGGAAAAAATCAATGAAATCAACAATGGAATGTGACAAGGTTATTTTTAATTAATAAGTATAAATAAAGACGAAAACAATTTGGGAATGGAAATAACGAATAAATCACTGGAACAGTTGGAAAAATAAATAAACAAGAAATGTGGAAATTAGGAATATCTAAAGGAATATGCTGGAACACAAGATAATAATCTACAAATGTCAGGAAATGGTAAGGTATAGAAGAAAGACACTAATTACGAAAGACATAAGAAAATTTATTGGAGAAGCGAAATTCGAGAGGAGATTATAGAAAACGGAATATTGAAAATTCGAAAAGAAGTGAAATTGAAACCATGTTTAATAAAAGATAAAACGAAACCGCCAAAGAAAAACAGAAATATAATTGTTAAAGCAAATTAACAAGCGGAAATTGTTAAAGTCCTAAGTCAAGGCAGGAAAGCATTCAGGTCAATTGTGTGAGCTGTCAGCCACTAGCAGCAGTTAAGTTATCGTACAATTAAAGTGTTCCAAAGCGCTATTCCTCCAGAAGGGTTGTAATAAGCACCCGAATACGTTTGAGTTGCATTGAGTAACTAGTGTCATTGTAATCGTTATAACCATTTGTGGTATTCAATAAAGTTATATTGTTCGGAATTCGTTACATGATGTTGAATAAATCACGTTCGAAGTCAGATATTAGTTATTGATTTGATACACAACCGACAACTAAACACAACAATATGTAAAACTTTCTGTTCGTCCATAATAGCATAATTTCTAATATAATTATATGTATTCCCGTTTACTTATTGCACAATGAAGTTCTATATGACATATTATCATTGTACACTACTTTCCTAATGTATAAGTTTCTTATGTAATTTATTATGTCATGACATAACAATGTCAAAATTGTTATATAGTTACGTCATACATGCAATGATATAGAGTTATTGAGTAATATCATACAATAATATGATTGTTATAGGTTATTACATAACAAGTCCAAATTACATATTTGATTACACAATCAATAGAAATTCCCAAGATTTCAACCTTTCATTGCATAATAATCAAACAGTTGACATTCGGCACGTCTATATCCTGCTTTATTGAATAGTATACTCGATCCCTTGTTCCCTTCCTCTATGTTCCATTTTGAACGTATTAATTAAAGACGAAAATCCACAAAGAATTCCACACTATTACCAATCAAAAACGAGTCATATAACACCAAAATATATTCCAGCGCTTCCTTTTCCTAATCTCCTAATCCCCCTATTACCTATCGAGCATTCCTACAAGCGATTCCTATAAAAAACTGCTTATACCGCTTCGTTGATATTCCATTTGAAACCGATTAAATACTCAAATGCAATTTTACTTTTTGTGAGTTTTTGACGCAATTTACCAGACAAAAATCAACTGTGATTAAATTGCGCCTCCTGTCAGACGTGTGGTGCATTTCTAACCGGCAATATATACTAATATAAATGAATAAACCATTTCTTGTGTTACAAAATGAAAATTTTCTCCCTTATAAATGTAATTAATCCCAAAAATTAATCCGAAATATTAATCCCAAGCTCAACCAATCAAATAATCACACAACCGTAAATATTGACCAATATTCAAAGACCAATTTAAACCGAGCACAATTATGAGAAATAATAAATTCAACATTTAAATAATCATAATTGAGCGTAATTTGTCATTGTCACAATTTAATGTGCCTGTGAATTATCGATTAATTTGTTATTTGTATATTAATCCAAAAGGAACCAAGAGAATCAAGTATAAATATGATTAAATCATAATATTTGCATAATTTGCCTGTTTTTATGTATTTCTTATAATAAACAATTTTAATTAAATTTATTTACAAAAAATATAATTTAATATTGTTTAAATAATACCTACATAAACATTTGATTGAAATAAAATCATATATTATAAAGTTATTTAATTGAAATATTATTATTTAATAGTTTGAATTATAATAATATTCTATTCTAAATTAATAAAATTCAAAATTCACCATGAAAAAGTAAAATCCATAAAGTGGAATGAATTTTAATTCATCCTTTAAAATATACCTCAATCTTCCTATACCTCCTTGTCTTGCTATAATTATATCTGACATAACCCAATCAACTAGGAAATTTAACTTAATTAATATTTTTCAATTTATAAATATTACCAGTAGACTGATGATTGCAAATATATAAAACATTTTCTTTCTTTTTAAAAACTTTTTCATGGTCACCATAAAATAAAACCTCGAGACAGTTAATTAAGAAAGGTTATTTATTAAAAATACTTCAGCTCCCACTATTTGTTCATAAAACAAAACAACACTTCTTTGATAAATGGAATACAGCTTTTCGTCGAGATAAATATATAATTTCATTGATAACTTTGATATTAAAAACAGAGGGATCCATAATATTATAAAAGTAGGCGATAGAGCAAATAAAAAACACGCTGGTATCATATAGATCATCGACATTATAAGATTATCTAAACATATTTTTAATCATCAAAGCAATTTAGATTAATAGCAACTCATCAACAATAAAATAATAAGCATAAATTAATTTAACAATAAATTTAAATTACGAAATTATGATATAAATGTTATATCATAAAATACACATGCTTGTTTATAGTTTAAACACAGAAATTAAATGAATTTTTGCAATAATTTTGATTTTAGTATTTACTATTAAATTAATAATATATCAAAAATTGCTTTTAAATCTAAATTTAAATTTTGAAATATTTAGTAATAAATTCTTAAATTTAAATAGAAAATAAATTAAACAGTTAAATCCCGTGATCGGATTATTGCTCACACGAAAAATGCCCACACGAAAATTGCCCACAGAAAATTGCCCACAGAAAATTGCCCACAGATAGTATTGCGCACACGATTAATGCCCACACAGAATAATGCCCACAAGGAAAAATGCCCACATAGACAAATGCCCACAAGGAAAAATGCTCACAAGGAAAAATGCCCACACGAAAAATTATTTTAGATATAAAAATTAAATTAAAGCGATTTTTATTAGTGATATATTATACTAATTTATTTGAGCTATATCATCTTAAAGCCACCCTCTCAATTATAAAATAATAAGAAAATAATAATAAGCATGACCCTTGCGACTAATACCCATAGGGGAACAAAATATCTTGTCGGATAAACTCGGACTATTGATTATATATATATAAATATATATATATATATATATATATATATATATATATATATATATATATATATATATATATATATATATACAATGAATTTTGTTTTAGTAAAGAGGTAACCATTTTATTGTTTAATAAGATAACAATTCTAGATAGAATATAATTTTTGATTTTTTCTCTATTTACTTTAATTTAATTTTTATATTTAAAATAATTTTTCGTGTGGGCATTTTTCCTTTTGGGCATTTGTCTATGTGGGCATTTTTCCTTGTGTGCATTATTCTGTGTGGGCATTAATCTGTATGGGCATTAATCGTGTGCGCAATACTATCTGTGGGCAATTTTCGTGTGAGCATTTTTCGTGTGGGCACTAATCATCGAATCGTTAAATCCATCTTTAGATCCATCTTTAAATTTGCAGCAAAAATCTTGAAACTAACAATATATATTTAATCAAAGAATTTATAAATAACAAGTTTTAATTAATTCACAAAAACCGCAAATTCCTAATTATTAAAACAACAAGATATCTAACTCTCCCCTTCTTAAGACTTTTTCCACTTCTTCAGCCACTCGATTCTTCTTTCTTTCGTTCCTTCTTGTGAATGTAGTTCGACTCGATGAGATGATAGAAATTTGGCGATTTTATATGGGCCATCGTATTGCATACCATCCTTGTGCCTGTTCTGCGGCTCTTTACGTACGAGTACCTCCTCTTTGTCTTATCCATAGCTCTCATAGTGTCTGCGGCTTTACTCGAGTTTAATCTCGCGTCTTCGATTCTTTCGCTTCTTGATATCTCGGCTTGTTTAAGGTTAGAGTGTAGGTTAACACTCCGTCCATAAATTATCTCAAATGGTGATAAACCTGTAGCACTTTGTCGACTGCTATTTATAGTGAACTCTATTCTGGGTAGAAGTTCGTGCCAGTTTCTCTCTTCACATCCGCCTGCCAATGTTGCTGTAATAAGATCTCTTATCGTTCGTATGGCTCTTTCGGCTAAACCATTTGATTGGTGCTGATAAGGTGAGCTGAATTCCTGTTTGATTCCAAGTTTCTGTAGCTTCTGTCTTAGGAAATTCCCTTCGAAATTTCGGCCTCTATCTGTTAAAATACTCTTCGGTTTTCCAAATCGATAGATCCAACTATTAAGTATTGTTTTGAAAATGGTCCCTTCGTCTTGCTTTGTGATTGCAGTTAAAGAAATCAGTTTACTAAAACGGTCCACCATTACTAAAATATATTTTTTTTGGCGTTTATTTCCATGTAAGCCACATCTATAACAATCTGTTCTAGGAATTCAGAGCTATATCTAGGAATAAATGTTTCCTTGGTTCTTGTCTGATCGATCTTTCTCTTAGCGCAGATCTCGCAACATTGTAAACAGAGTTGGATTGTTTCTTGCATTTTCGGTCAATAAAATATCTTTTCCATATAATGAAATAATTTCTTAACTCCAATGTGACATAGTTCTTCATGTAGCGTTGTTGTTAACAGGCCTGCAAATGTTTCTGGGACTAACATTAAGATATTTTTGTTCTTTTCTACTGTTATTAATCCTCCATCAATTTGTGTATTTTTTACGTTAAAAGGAAAACAATTCTTTTTCTCCCGAGTACATTCATTTTCCAATATCTCTCGCAGCTCTCGAAACCGAATGTCCTTTTGTTGTTGTTCCCATACTTTTTCCATAGCTTCTGTTCTTTGGATAGTATATATATATCTAATCTTTGATTTTCCTTCCTTAGCTTCTTCATGTCTTGTTTGACACTGGGTGCAAACCATACTTTTTAATCTTGATAGTCCATATGCATTTGAGTGTTCTTCGCCTTTCCGATATTTTAGTTCAAAATCATATTCCGATAGGTTAGCTAACCATGTTTGGAATTGTGGACTGATTGGCGTTTTTGTAGTGTTCATGAAAACCAATGCCTTGTGGTCGGTGCGAATTATGAATTTTTTTCCGTACAGATATTCTCTAAAATGCATGACGTATTCATGTACGGCGAGCAGTTCTTTCCTGGTTACACAGTATCCCTTTTCATGTGATGACATATGTCTCGAGCCATAAGCTATGACAGATTCTTCTCCATCTTCTGTAATTTGACTCAAAACTGCACCAATGGCTCCGAAACTAGCGTCTGTGTCTAAGATAAAAGTCCTATCTTCTCTTGGAAAATCAAGGATAGCTGCTTCGCACAACCGTCTCTTCAGAGTTTGGAAGCTCTCATTGCATTCTTTAGTCCAATTTATATCTTTATCGCATCCAGATGTTGCAGCGTATAATGGTTCGGCGATTTTGGCATAGTCTTTGATGAATCTTCTATAGTAGTTCGTTAATCCGAGAAACGATCTCAGTAGTATGATGTGGGCTCCCCAGACCATGGGCCCTCCAGGCCACATATACCCCCTCCCCCCCCCGGGAAATTTTTTTTTTAAAAAATAAAAGGTCAAGGTCATTTATTTATTTTTTTAATTTAATTTTTTGTTTTAATTAATTGGCCTGGCGGGCTCCTACTTTTTTTCATCCCAAAAATTAATGTTCCCGCCAACAGATTTTATTGAACGATACCTCATCTTAAAGCTCAGTCCAAGACCTTTCGAATGAGCCATGGAAGGTATCATCATCATTAATATTGACAAAGTTATTAACGTTTTCCCGAGACCATTTTCAAAGTTAAATTATTATTATTATTCAAAATATTATTAAGTGGCCGGGCGGGCTCCTACTATTTTCCATCCCAAAAGTTATCGTTCCCATTATCCGAATTTATTAATCGATAGCTTATTTTGAAGCTTAGTGTAAGATCTATCTAATGATATATAAATATTATTAATATCATTAACATCGGCAAAGTTATTAACGTTTTCCCGAGACCATTTTTCAAGGCCATTTATTTTTCAAAATATTATTTTCAAGGTCATTTATTTTTCAAGGTCATTTATTTTTCAAGGTCATTTATTTTTCAAGGCCATTTATTTTTCAAAATATTATTTTCAAGGTCATTTATTTTTCAAGGTCATTTATTTTTCAAGGTCATTTAATTTTCAAGGTTATTTATTTTTTCAAGGTCATTTAATTTTTCAAGGTCATATTTTAAAATTTAAATGTACAGAGTTCCCGCAAACAAATATTATTCCACGATAGCTCATTTTAAAGCCCGATCCAAGACCTTTCGATTGATCCATAGAAGGTATCATCATCATTAATATTGACAAAGTTATTAACATTTTACCAAAAATCATTTTCAAGGTCATATAATTATTAGGTGGTCCAGCGGGCACATGGTTTTCGTTTGCCCAAAGGTTTTCGTTCCCATTATCCGAATTTATTAATCGATAGCTTATTTTAAAGCCCTGTGCAAGATCTATCTATTGATATATAAATATTATTATTATCATTATTATTGGCAAAATTATTAACATTTTACCAAAAATCATTTTCAAGGTCATTTATTTTTTCAAGGTCATTTATTTTTTCAAGGTCATTTTTTTTCAAGGTCATTTATCTTTCAAGGTCATTTATTTTTTCAAGGTCATTTCTTTTTCAAGGTCAAGGTCAAATTTTAATAAAAGGTTAAGGCCAAATTTTTAATAAAAGGTCACGGTCAAGGTCAAATTTTAAACAAAGGCATATGACTCATCAAGGTCATTTCAAGGTCGCGTGACTCATCCAAGGTCATTCCCAAGGTCATATGACTCATCGTGATGACTCATCAAGGTCATTTATTTTTTCAAGGTCAAGGTCATTTTTTTTTCAAGGTCATTTATTATTATTATTATTATTATTATAATTATTATTATTATTATATACTCATAATCTATCCGACAAAATATTCTGTCCCCTATGGGTATTGCTCACAAAGGTACTGATCACCAGAGTACTACTCACACTCAACAAGTCACATGGGTACTGTTCACAAAGTTACTACTAAAAATATTCAAGACAAAACTTTCTAAATTCTAAATATTATTCTTTAAATATACACTAAAATTTATTAACACATTCACATTCATCATCTCCACAGTTCATAACATTTTCAACAACATGATCTATACAATCCCTATATACGCACGGTTCAGTATCCGTAAATTCCTCCATAACTTCATCAATTTCTTGAATACTTTCCTCATCATCTTGAGTGTTTTCTTCAGTTGTTTCATCAAATCCTGAATCTTCACTCTCTGCTACCCAGTCTATATTTAATGCGTTTGTAACAGATACTATATCCTCCATTTTCACACCAGATATTTCTGATAATTTTTCCAATAAAAAGTTTATTATAAATTCTAAATATTAAATAATTTGATAATTAACTAATCATATTAACCTTTTTCTGTAGTCATTATTAGTATTTTAAAACTATAGTATATATTTGTTTATAGAATATAAGCGAAAACAAATATAACTAAATACATTTATTAAATACAACAACATTTATTAAAATAACTGTGAAAGTCTAGCAGACATAATTTTCCAAATTGGAGAATACACATCATTATTATCAACTTTATATCCTTGGATTGCAATTGTTATATACCAATTTTCGTTTTCTTTGAAACTGATTTCATCAAAGGAATCATAAAATTTTGCATATCGGTTGTTGAAAAATGCATTTTGATTGCATGTCAGATTCGTATTCAACCTTTTGAAAACATCATCTATGGTTTTAATATCTAACATGGAAAGCGTGCCGGTTAAGAATTGAAATTGGGTAGGAATAAGCTTGATCGGTGACACCAATTTCATATTGATTTCTTCTTTTAAAAAATACATTTTGTAGTTGTGGAACATTTGAACAGGTTGTACAAGTTCTGGAACAACTTTTGGTTTTTCAGTGCTTGAAATTTTCTTGGTCATTGTGAATTATGATTAAAATGAAATGGTACAGGGTTTTTATACCTATGACTATTGTTTATCATCCAATCAGATTGCAGCATGTTTTTGTTTTAATTGAATGATAAATAATTAATTAAGTGATAATAAAAAATCTAAAAATTCTTTTCCTTCAATTATTGATTTAATTTCAGATATGATATTATCAACTATACATTTGTAATCAATATTTTTTATTCCAAGAATTACTATCTTACCGCTAGCGAATATATTTACACACATAGGGTTATATTTTATATATCTCAAAGCTGGAAATATTTCTGGTTCATAAAAGCATGGTATTAATTTAGCTAATTTATTTAAATTACAAGAAAAACCTATATCGGAAGTTACGGTTATCGATTGTATTTCTAAATCATAAACATTATATTCACTAGCTTTGATTATTTCCTTACACCCCATAATTCTACATTTACCAGTTTTGAAATATATTATTGGATATTTATTACTTCTATTGATAAGTTGTTGTGGTTTCCCTATTGGAAATACCATTTTTGATACATCAGTTTTTGCCCTGTAATTTATATTTGAAAGCATTTTAATGAAATAATTTTAAAAACTTTGATATATATAGGTATTTAAAAACAGAGTTCATTTAAATTATCAATATAAACAATAATTATATAGTTTAAATTTAAAACAAAAAATAATGGAATTACGAAATGATGCAGTATACCAAATCGTTGGTCCAAGTGGCAGCGGGAAAACTTTATTTGTTTGTAAATTACTAAAATCAAATTTGTTTAAAACAAAATTCAATAATATTTATTGGCATAGGGGCGCCGACGAAGAACACGGATTGACACAATCAAGTTTCTGTCAGTTGAAAAACATGAAAATAGTAAAGGGTTTTGATAAAAACTGGTCAAGTCGTTTGAAGAAAGATGATGTCATCATTATCGATGATTTGTATCAAGAAGCCAATAAAGAAAAGGACTTTAATAATTTATTCACAAAAATCAGCAGACATGTTGGTGTAACAGTTATTTTCATAACACAAAATCTATTTCATCAAGGTGGTGCACATCGAACACGTAATTTAAATGTACAATATCTAGTTATTTTCAAGAATCCTAGAGATGCAACTGTCATTGATTTTCTTGGACGACAAGCATACCCTAACAATCGTAATTTTCTTATCAATGCATTTCAAGATGCTACGAAAATACCGCATGGGTATATATTTCTCGATTTCACACAACAATGTCCTGATGATATACGGGTAAAAACAGATATTTTCAACCCGAAAGGTGCCATGGTATATAAACAAAGTTCAAAACAAAGTTGAAAACATATAAATCATGTTTTCAAAAACACGGATATCGAATAAAAAACAACCAAAAGTTCCACCAACAACTAGTTATACTCCATCTAAAGAACTTATTACAGAAAATCTTCCTGCAATGAATCTTATTTCGAAAAATCCTAAACCTAAACCTAAAAGTAAAACCACTAAGAAAGTAAAAGTTGTTAAAAATCATCGGAGTTTCCCGTTTTTCAATACATTGTTAAAGGCACCAAGTATGAAAAGAAACAGTATTTTGCAATCATTTCCAAATTATGTTGTCGATGATTTACTCGATATTATACTTAAAGTAGTCAAAGGCAAGATTAAAATCAGTAAATCTAAAAAGCAATTATTGAGTAAACATAGGAAACCTTTGCTATCATTAGTAAATAATAAAAATCGTCAACAAATGAGAAAAATTATATATAAACAACAAGGGGGATTTATCGGTGCATTGTTACCTTTAGCAATATCATTATTAGGTGGAATAATAGGAAGTCGATCATAAACAATGGGTGCTAATCCTTCATTACCAGACATTAAATTTAATATTAAATCTTCTTGTTGTAATGGAGAAGATTTGGACGAACCCCGAAGACGAAGCCGGTTTTGGTGGAGTGTCAAAATTAAGAAAAAGAGTTCCAAATTCGAAAAAGGAAACCCAGAAGTGGTTATCAGACCAGCTTGCGTACAGTTTGAACAAACCAATGCAGAAACGATTCCCAACAAGAGCATATAAAACATATGGAATAAATGATTTATGGCAAATGGATTTGATGGAGATGATACCCTATTCAAAAATTAACAATGGGTATAAATATATTTTAACATGTATTGATGTATTCAGTCGGTTTGCCCGAGCAATACCCATCAAGGCAAAATCTGCAGATGAAATGTCCAAAGCTGTTAATCATTTATTTAAAGATGGACATCCTAAAAACTTGCAAACTGATTTAGGTATTAATATTATTATTTTTATTATTATTATTATTATTTTAGGTAAAGAATTCTACAACAGTAAAGTCAAGCAAATCCTCAATAAATTGAAAATAAACCATTACTCAGTACATTCTCAATACAAAGCTGCTCATGTTGAAAGATTTAACCGAACTTTGAGAGATAGATTAAAGAAATTATTCGTGCATCAAGGTAATAAAAAATGGGTATTGGTTTTACCAAAAATAATAACCAGTTATAATCACTCATCACATCAAGGACTGAATGGATTAAGGCCGATTGATATCACGTCAAAAACAATCTATTCTAAAAAACCTGAAAAAATTACAAAACCGAAATATAAAGTAGGTGTCCATGTTAGAATTAGTAAAATTAGTGCATCACCATTTATTAAAAATTTCGATACAAATTGGAGTGATGAAGTCTTTGTAATTTCAAAAATAAATACTAAACAGAATCCTGTAATGTATGTCATCAAAGACAATGATAACAATATTGTACAAGGAAAATTTTATGAGCAAGAATTAAAAGTTATTCCTCCCCCAAAAGTATTTAGAATTCAAAAGATATTGAAAACTAAAAAGGTCGGCAAGGATAAACAATACTATGTCAAATGGCATGGTTATCAAAACCCATCATGGATATCAGAAAAGGATCTAGTAAAGTGAATTTTTATACTATTTTACCAAGCAATAGTTGCCCGCTTATTCATCCAGATAATCAAGCCAGTAAATTCATGGTCAATCTCCAGAATCCGATTTCTTTAAATGGTGACTGGGAAGTTGCACTGCAAGATTTTACATTCGTGTACAATACATTCCCATTTTATAGTCAATGTAAGATTGATTTCAAAAGGAATGTTATGAAAACATGTAGTGGTATCTTTATTATCAGTAATTATGATAAAACATATCATATTCCGAATCAAATATTAGATCAGCATTGCTCTATGTTTTACAAGGATGGATTAAATATCAGTTGTGATTTTAAACCATTTACAATAACATTCGAATATATTGAAGATGCCAGACGAATGGGTTGCAATAAGTTGAAAAATGAAGTTATGGAAACCGAATACTTATTACGCTTTGATCTATTTGAAGCAAACAGTGTAATGAAAGAAGAAATCAAAATATCAGTGTCGTATAATAATGAAGTTGAAGAATCATTCACCTTCGCTGACGAATTATATATTGATAAACTTGATGTGTTACTTAAATATTTAAAGTATAATTGTTCACACATATTTAAAAGTTTGGACATTGTGAAAGAATTGTTATTTACCTTCAGTTTGAATGATGACATTTGCGAAGTTACATTTGATAAAAATTTGACAAATACACTTGGATTAGAGAAGCAGCAATATCGGGAAAAATCGGCAGGTATGCGTAAACCGAGAATACTTGAACATCATCAACAAATGTTCATATATACTAATATTATTGAGCCTATAATAGTTGGTGATTCCAGTGTTCCTCTATTGAAATCGGTATGGATTGGAAAATACGAACATGATGAAGTTGTCAATATAAATATAGATAATCCTATGTATTTACCAATTTCAAGCTCATGTATAAACAATATAGAAATAAATATTCGTGACGATAGTGGAAAACTTATAAACTTCCCAAAAGACTCAAAAACTCATTTGACACTACATTTTCGTAAAGTAGATGGCTAATTCCGATATTATTAGTATGTATAGTGATAGCCAATCTGGCGGTGAATTACCATATTTTATTGGTAAACAGTACGGGTCAGGTTGGTTAAAAACAATAGGGAGATTTGCACTTCCTATTCTTAAACGTATTGGTAGTTTTGGCATGAAAACTGCTAAAGATGTGATTATGAATGAACAGAAAATATTACCATCCCTAAAAACAAATGCTTTAGCTGAGTTAGGGAAGGTTCTACCTGGAGTTGCTGGTATGTTTCAAAAAGATACACCTCCAGCCCCAGCTCCAAAACGTAAAGGGCATGGAATATCGCGTATAAACAAACGAATGAAAGGACATGGAACTATATTTGCAAAATGATTTGTGGTAAATCCGAATTATGTATATTTGATAGACCATCGCCCCAGGCTGTAATAGAATTTGGGGCCTTTGAGGAAGTTTTTCCTATGAATTCAATTACTGATAGTAGAAATGATATCGAGTTTTATATTAATGGTTCGCAAACTGAATATTTAGATTTGAACGATACTTTATTGACTGTTCAGATCAAGGTTGTAGATAAAGATAGAAAGGTTTTGGATGCCAATGCTGATGTATTACCAAACAATTTCATGTTTCATACTCTGTTTAAAGATGCAGTGTTGGGATTTAATAATATCAAGATTGAGGGCGGAAATAATACATTCATTCACAAGGCTTTGATAGAAACTATTTTAAATTACAATTCAGATACTAAAAATACCTGTCTTACACCTATGGGTTATGCAGCAAGCAGATGATGAAAGAAAAAAGTGGGTTAAAGGTTCAAAAGTATTCACTATGTGCTCATCATTACAACTTGATTTTATGGATCAACCGAAATATTTACTACCGGGAGTTAATGTACATATTAGATTGAAAAGGTCCGATTCTGCATTATCTCTTACTAGTGCAACTGGTGCACCAATATGTCAATTAGTTGATGCAAAATTATTGGTGAGAAGAGTTCGAGTAGACCCGTCAGTATTAGCTGGTCATCAATTGGGTCTTAATTCAAAACATGCAATTTATCCTTTAAAAACAAAGGAAATTGTACAATTTGCTATTGCTAAAGGTGCTTCATCATTCTATAAAGAACAAATATTTGGTGACAGAAGAATGCCTAATTTTATTCTGGTAACATTTCAAAGTGAAACGCAATATAATGGATCGTATACTGCTTCCAGCTCAATTTTCAAAAACTTTGGTGTTACTTCATTGACTTTGTCGAAAAATACTGATTATAGAGAAACATATACTCAAGATTTCGAGAATGACAATTACTGTGCGACATATATGCAGAGTATTGTTAGAATCTGGGTTATTTAGATAAAAATTTGAATTGCGGAATAACTCTTGAAGAATTTAAAAGCAAATATCCATTTTTCACATTTGTTCTAGCTCCCGATTTTGATTTAAATCAGAGTCAATTACCACAAAACGGGAATTTACGACTGGATATAAAGTTTGCAAAGGCCATTACTGAACCAGTACATGTTATAATATATGGGGTATTTGAAAATGAAGTTCAGATTACTGCAAATAGAACCGTGCTAGTATAAATGTATACAGAAATATAAAAAGTTGTCATGGAGTAAGTTTTTCAATACTGTTTAATTTATTAAAGTAGTTCTGTTCAGGTCAATAGAATTGGAAAACAGATATTGGGAAATGAATTTGTAGGAGTTTTTCCTCTTGATAAAATCCCATATTTGAGCAATAATCAAGCCATAATCGTCAATACTCAATCGTCTCATCTTGGTGGAGAACATTGGATTGCTATATATATGAAACCTAGTAATATATTCGTGTTCGATCCAATGGGTTTCTATTACCCTGCTTTGTTGGTATCAAAACTACAAACAATGGGGAAACCTATTGTATATAATAAAACTATGTTTCAAAATCCCTTGACACAAACATGCGGTCAACATTGTTTAGCTTGGTTGTTGTATAAAAAATTTGATGTTTATAAATGTATCCTTTCCTTTGTTGTTGTTATTATTATTATTATTATTATATTATTATTATTATATATTATTATTATTATTATTATTATATATTATTATTATTATTATTATTTTTATTATATATATTATTATTATTATTATTTATTATTATTATTATTATTATTATTATTATTATTATTTTTATTATTATTATATTTATTATTATTATTATTTTTATTATTAATATTATTTTTATTATTATTATTATTAATATTATTTTTATTATTATTATTTTATTATTATTATTATTATTTTTATTATTATATTATTATTATTATTATTATATTATTATTATTATTATTATATTATTATATTATTATTATTATTATTATTATAATTATTATCCAAAATAAAGACTACACAATCATTGTGCATGCACAAAGTCATGACTAACAAAGATGTGCAATCCCATTTGATACCATTTGATTGGCTGATAGAGGAAAAAGTATTCAGGAATGTGTCTTAATTCTGATTGGTTGAGACATGGAAATATTCCTGTTCTATATAAACATTGACAAATTCCAAATTCATCACAATTTTATCAAAATTTTCAATTTCTAATTTTTCAAAATTACAAACTTTAAAATGTCTAACAATAACAACAACATATTAAGAAGTCTATTGACTACCGGTAATTTTATTATTATTTATTTATTATATTTTATTATTTATTTTTTTTTTAGATGTGTTCGATTGGTATCAAGTTACTGAGGACGAAAGAATTTTGAATGTTGATAGGATTTTCGGTAAATTTAAATATTTTAATTTTTATGAAATTATTATTTTTATTTAGAACCTATTATAATTAGCGACGATGATGATGTCGTATTTATTGGGCAAACTAATGCCCCAGTTTCCTGTAATGTTTTCAATAAACAAAGTAAATTTATTTTATTATAGTATATTATTTTTTAAAAATCATTTTAGCGTTTAATGATGACATGGATACCCCAATTAATAATGATGAGGAAAACAATATGGAAAATGCCCTCACTTCTATTGAGGAGAATAATGCCCTCACTTCTATTGAGGAGGTAGCTGATGAGGAATCTGATTCCGATCAGGAATCACAATGTAAGCATTTATTTATTTTTATATTTCTTTAACAAAATTTTTAAAATTTTCTTAATAACTTTTTTAAACATTTGCATAAATCTTATTCGTAAAATTATTATGTTTTTTGAATTATTATTATTGTAATTATGACGAAATTATGAAGAAAATACTATGATGGAAATTATAAAGAAATTACTATGATGAAAATGAAGAAAATACTATGATGAAACTATTATAACGAAAATGAAGAAAATTATGAAAATGTTATATTGAAATTATTATAATGAAAATAGAGAAAATTATGAAATTATTATTTTGAAATTATGCAAATGTTTAAAAAAGTGATTAAGAAACTATAGTTTTAAAATAATTCCTTGTAGTTTGCAATGAGCAAACTACATTAGTTAAAATAATAATAAATAATGTAATAATAATAATGATAATGAAATAATATATCTTGTAGTCTGCAGTGAGCATGCAGCTACATATCTCTTTTATTATGATGCCCCAATAAATGTAGTCTGCAGTCAGCTGCATCAACTATTTATTACGTAATAAATACAATCTTTAAATGTAGTCTGCATGCAGCTGCATCAACTATTTATTGTAGTAATAATTAACCTTATTAAATGTAGTCTGCATGCAGCTGCATCAAACTATTTATTAGCAATAATTACAATCTTTAAATGTAGTCTGCATGCAGCAGCTACATCAATAATAATAATAATAATAAATAATAATAATAATAATAATAATAAATATTTTTATTCTATACATATACTCTCTTTATAATAATAATTTATTTAATAATTTAATATGTTGCATGCAACTAAAGATCTTATTATATAAAAATGTAGGTACAGTGAGCATGTAACTATAGAAACAATAATAATAATAAATAAAATCCCATTATAGTTTACAAGACTTTATTAATATTTTACAATTATTAAATTTTATTTCATTATATTGTATTTTAAATGAAACATATATCAATAATTGTAAAAGAACTAAATGATAAAGAAATATAAATGATATATAAATTTCATGATTAATATTAATTGATAAATATAATTAACAGGCAAATTTTATCCACATTACTGCCAGGCTTCAACTGGTCACTCAAATTTATGTCACAAAGTGATGAAAAAATATTATGGTCGTAAATTTTATGGCATCAAGTACTATATATGCCCAATATGCGAGACTTCCCATAGCATTAAATATTTAGAGTTTTACAGTATACATAAATCCCATTTAAATCAGTTCTCTTTAAATAAAAAGGATTTATTTAACAAATTACGAAATACCGCAAAACCTATAATTAAAACTAATGTAAATAATACAAAACCTGTAAATAATAATACAAAACCTGTAAATAATATTACAAAACCTGTATTAAAACTAATACAATATAAAACATGTAAATAATATTACAAAACCTCTATTAATAATGTTATTAATGTAAATAATAATTTAAAAAGACCTGCTGTTAGTATTGGGTCTGATGCTCCCTCTAAAATTAATAAATTAGAACAAATAACTGTGGTTAATAATATTCAAGTAGGCGGTTCAGTCGATATTGACGATGAACCTGAAATCGAAATTGATTTTAAGGGGTTCGAAAGAATCTAAGATTTAATGTAGAAAAGGATAACATCATTCAAATAACCATAACCGATAAAATCGTTAATAAGTTAAATCATGAAATAAACAGAATGGGGTCGGTGAAAATACAATTCTCCGTATTGATTCAATTTGAAAAAGATGGTGAAATTAAAGATAATTTCTTCTCGAATAGGGCAGAGGCTTTTTCAGATAGTTTTCTAAGTGAGGGGGTTCACAAATAAATAATAAAATAGAAAAATTCACATATTTGGGTAGTGGATGGCGGGTTGTTAAAATCAAAGAAATAGATTTTATATTAACAAAATTTACACATATGAATAGGCTAGCTGGACATAGTTATATCCCCACCCATCATCTTTAAAATCTAAAAATGCAATAGTAAACGTTAAAAACACCGATGATATGTGCTTTATATATAGTATTTTAGCACTTTTAAACGTAATAGTACATAGTCATAGGAACCGTGTTAGTTCCTATGAAAATTATCTTGACGAGTTAAATTTTGACCCCATTTCCGACTGTCCAATGAAATTATGTGATATTCCTAAATTCGAGATGAAAAATAAGGATTTAAATTTAGCAATAAATGTTTTAACTTATAGAACGACCCCTGCTAAGCCTTTTGAAAATATAGTTGACGATAATTATATTCCACATCATCCCAATTGGATATAATTCACCGATCTAAGGTTATAGGTGGTGAACCCTTATACTTACTTTTATTGGAAGACGGTGATAATTTTCATTACCGCAGTTTTTAACTTACAAAGACTAATGAATTGTCGCTCTAGCAGTGAATGCGGCGTTAGAATTCAAGTGAACTGGTGCCCCATTGTCTTAACGGATTTAGACTTAAAAATGCATTTGATATTCATGTTGCCTTTGCAGTAAGAACCAGATAGGTACTACTTATACACGCTACCTAAAGAGAAAAATTTAATTTTTCAAAATTATGCGAAAACCATAACCCCGCCATTCGTGATATATGCAGACTTTGAATCAATTTTACCGGGGGATATAATACACCATCAAAAGCATTTGCCAATAACAGCAGGTTTATTATAATAAATAATTATAATAACTCCAAATTTTATTATGAGTTTGTTGGGGATGATTGCATCCTATCTTCTTGCGTAAGGTGGAGGAAATTGCTATGACAATTGTCCTGCCATATTACGAAATTAATGGGAAAAAGCCCATGCAAACCTTATCTTTCGCTGAAGAGCGGGCCTTTCGTGATTCCAGAACCTGCTACCTTTGTAAAAATTTCATTAGAAATAGAGTTAGGGATCATTGTCACTTTTCAGGTAAGTATCTTGGTGCTGCCTGTAGGAAATGTAATGTTTCTCGACGAATCAGAAACAGTTACCTGTGGTTTTTCACAATTTGAGGGGGTATGATCTCCATCATATTTTGAAGTACGGTCTCAATAATTTTCCTTCTTGGGAATTAAATATTATTCCGACCACTACTGAGAAATTCATCTCTCTTATCGCGTACATTAACAATTGTCTGTTCGTTTTATTGACAGCATGCAGTTTGTTAATTCGTCTTTAGCAAAAGCGGTTAAGACTCTTTCCGATCTGCCTTTAACTTCTTCTGTTTTCGATGGCGCAATTGTTCGAGCCAAAGGTATCTTTCCTTATGACTTTGCCACATCTCTTGAGGTTCTGGAATCGACTCTTGAATTGCCACCTATCTGGGATTCTGTGTCTAATGATGAATATGCATTAGCCCAAGTTATTTGGACTCAGCAAAACTGTAACAACATGTTAGATTACATGTTACTTACCTTAAATTAGACGTGTTTCTCCTCGCAGACTATTTTCAACAATTCCGTGAAAAGGCCATTGCTTACAATGGTCTTGAGCCTCTTAATTTCTATGGCATTCCCGGTATGTCATGGGCCTCTGCGCTTATGACATTAACGGAACCCATTGAACTTTTGCAGGACATGGAAATGTTTAATTTCTATGAAGGAGGGATACGGGGTGGGTTAACATTTGTTAACAAACATTATGTTGCAAGTTCTGAAGACACAGAACTCTTGTATATTGATATAATAACTTGTATGGTTGGGCCTTAAGCCAAAATCTGCCTTATGCTGACTTTGTTTGGGTGTATGATGATCTTGATTCTGTCTTGAATGAATGTATGAATGCTGATATCGATAACCTTCCATATGGTTATACTATGGAGGTAGATATCGATATCCCTGATTGTTTGCATGACTTTCTGAATGATTTTCCGATTGCTCCGGAAAAGATGTGCCCGCCAAATTCTAAAGTTGAGAAGCTGATGCTCACGCATTGGCCGAAGAAGAACCATGTTCTTCATTGGCGACTTCTCAAGTTGTATATAGAATTGGGGGCTATTATTAAAAATGTACATAGAGCAATCAAATTTAAGCATGCACCCATTTTAAATCTTACATAGACAAAAACACTAATTTGAGAGCCAATTCTACATGTGAATTATATAGGGATCTATACAAATTATTTAATAATAGTCTGTATGGGAAATCCGTAGAAAACCTTAAAAACGGATGAATTTGAGGCTATGCAATTCAGCTGAAAAGATGATTGTATATGCTTCAAAGCCGACTTTCAAGAAATCTATCAAAATTGATGATGACTTGATTGCTGCACATCTCAATAAGGATTCTATATGTTTAGACAGCCTAGTTACATTGGCCAAACGGTGCTAGACCTGTCTAAACTGAGGATGTACCAGTTACAGTATAAAGAATTGGCTAAATATAGAAATGAATTTAATGTGAGATAAATATCGTTGCCGGCGATACTGACTCCTTTTTTTGAGGTTAGGAACTGTAAGCTTGACACTCTTTTGCGGCAATGATTCGTGACAATCTTTTAGACACTTCCAACTATGACCCTGCACATCCTTATACTCTAGAAACCTTGATTCTGTGATAGGTAAATTTAAAGATGAAAGTAAAGGTCTAGGGTATAAGGAATGGGTTTTCTTAAGACCCAAGTGCTATAGTTTGTTAGGGGCTAAAGATCATTTAAAAGCAAAAGGAGTCAGGTTAATAGGTACAGAAATTAGGCACGATTCATATTTAGAATGCTACAATAACAACGTAGTATTTTCTGGCCACAAAGTAGGATAGGACGCGGAACCATCAATTGTACACATTTAAAAACAATAAAATCGCGTTGTAAACACAACGACGACAAGCGGTTTTGGGTGGGGAAAAATTCCAGTCTCGCATTTGGTCATTATTTAGCACTAGATGATATAAATGAAGATCAAATATTTGAAGAAGTTGGGCCCACTATTCGGAGGATTAAGTCCAGATTTTGTTTCTGGTGATGAGGAAGTGGGTCCACTTTTCAATGGTTTAAGTCCAGATTTCGATTCTGGTGATGATCCTAATGATGAAATAGATATAGACGAGTACAATTGAGTGACGAAATTGATATTGATGGTGTACATTGAGTGACGAATGATATTGAGATGTATAATTGAGTGGACGAACATTGATATGATGATGTACCAATTGAGTGATTAAGCGATTTTATATCTTTTTTCCTGTGATAAATTAATATAATTTGTAATAAACATTGATTTGTGTGATTTTGTTAATGAACAAGTTTCTGTATTTCTTTCTATGGAATAAAAACATTATATTGTGTAAGATTATTAAAAACATTCCTAAGTGTTTAAAAAAGAAAGTATATTAAAAATTGTTTTATTAATTGAAAACTAGGTAATGTTGTCACGAGGATTAGGCCTTTGTTTGAGCCATTAAAGAATTTAAAAATTTTATACAGTTTATTCTTTTTATTAATTTGACAATACTGTTCATATTTACTTAGTTGCATTGACTAAATATCTTTGAAAAAAAAAAATATACTAATATAATATGATACGTACCCATGTGACTTGTTTAGTGTGGTAGGATCTGGTGATCAGTACCTTTGTGAGCAATACCAATAGGGACAGAATATTGTGTCGGATAGATTATGAGTATATAATAATAATAATAATAATAATAATAATAATAATAATAAATTATATAATAATAAAAATGACCTTGAAAAAAAATGACCTGACCTTGAAAAAAATAAATGACCTTGATGAGTAATACGAGAGTCATATGACCTTGGGATGACCTTGGATGAGTCACGCGATCTGAAAGACCTATGATGAGTCATAGCCTTTGTTTAAAATTGGACCTTGACCGTGACCTTTTGTTAAAATTTGGCCTTAACCCTTTATTACATTTGACCTTGACCTTGAAAAAGAGAGAATGACTTGAAAAAATAAATGACCTTGAAAGAATAAATGACCTTGAAAAAAAAAGACCTTGAAAAAAAATGACCCTTGAAAAAAAAATGACCTTGAAAATAAATGACATTGAAAATGATTTTTTGGTAAAATATGTAATTAATTTTGCCAATAATAATGATAATAATATATTTATATCATAATAGATAGATTGCACAGGGCTTTAAAATAAGCTATCGATTAATAAATTCGGATAATGGGAA
>CAUHTR010002337.1:0-60307 GCA_959609185.1 Schmidtea polychroa
TGCAATAATGAGTATCAACCACTTTTAAAATTCAGTAATTTGATAACTATCTTCTTAAATGTTTAAAAATTATTATAAAATAATCGAAATTTTTAATTTTTCCAAAAATAAAAAAATATTTAAAATTCATTTAAATTAAAATAAATCATTAAAAGTATCAAATTTTGTTCTTTGTGAATTGACAAATATTAGTTTTTGTCACTGAAGTAAGAATTTATGAATTTTTTCTAGATAACTCTTACTTTGTTATATATTTGTTCATTAATATTGAATGCAGAGATTTTTAATTAAATTATTCGTAGACTAAATATAATATTAAAATGTATAACTTTTGGACAAAAATGTAAGTTTTAAACTTTCGAAAACATTAATTTTGGACATGTCAAAAGGTAGAGAGTTTGGAAAAGGTCCTATGTTTAATAAAGATTAATAGACTATAAAGTAGAATAACCTAGCATTAATATTTGTAATAATTGCGAAAGTTTGTTTTACTTTGCCAAACTGATAAAATTATTTATAATATTATCTTAAGTCTTATAAAACTTTTCTCGTTAATTGTAATTAACTTTTACTACCGGATTTTAATTATTCACACTACAATTATGTACTTTGTACAACATATTATAAATTGAACTTTTTTGAAGTATACTAGTTGGACACATCACTGAAATTCAAGTGTTTTTTTAAAATTATTATTACTAAATTTGTTTATATTTCATATGAGCTATTTTTTAATTTTTAATTTGATAAAAATTATATTTAAACTTTTTTATTTTTTTATTATTTTTATTTAAATTTGTTTAAATGTGACATTTGATGGTTATCAATTAACATGATGTACTCTCAATAACTTGTGATAAAACTTATATAATTTACAACTGTAATTATATTTTAATTTCAGCTGTTGAAAATTTATATCTGGAAATGAACAAGCATGATTACCTATTATTCGTAGATTTGACATTTATCCCCAGGGATTTAATATTAAGTAATTTATCATTGAAACATTTAACTACATTTTTTCAGTCTGAATTAGTAATTTCCATTTATCTATACAATCTTACTAATTACAGATTAATTTTCGCTATATTTCAAACTAATTCTAAATTATTTCTCTGGAAGGAAAAGAAAATTTCAAACATCGGTTTTTCTGAAAAAGCGAAAAAAATTAAGTTTAGAGATTTTTACAAGTTAACTTAAATTTCTGAGATTGCTATAATATTTTATAAATATTATTGACATTTATAAACATAATTAATAAATTATATTATAAATAATGGATTAAATTTAATAATTTCGATTAGATAAAAATTTATTAAAATTTATTAATATTTATTTATTTAAGTTTCCTCAAAGAAATGCCAGATTTCATTTATTCAAACAAAAACCAATTATCTAAATAAGTAATTCTAAATTTTGATACTGAATATTCACATAAATTTATTTACATAATGATTATAATAATTAATTGAATATGAAAAATTCAATTACATTATATATTTTGGTAAATCAACAAAGTTAATGTAATATAAACTAAAAATGATTTATTTTTCAATGTCATAAAAATCCAGATGATTGACGTTTAACCACAGAGCTGTTTTGATGTTCAAATGCTTGCTGGAGTTTATTTTTCTATTCATTTTCTGCCTTTACATTTGTTTAAATTTGATTAAATAAAATTTTAAGTCAAAATTAAGTTAATTATAAAATTTATAAATTATTCAAATTTATTCAAATTAAAAGTATTCAAATCGATTTCTTTTTTTACTAAAAATGATTTAATAACTCTTTAAAAATAATTTAAACTTAACATTCTGTATTTTAATTTTTATTCCAAAAAGCTCAAAAACTTTTGAATGACTTAAAATAATTTAATTTTAATTACATTTTTCGTTTAATTTAATACATATTTGGCGTAAAAACCTATGTTTCTTATTTACTTGTTTAACATTTAATTTATGTTGGTACTAAGAAACCATCATTTTATTTTATAATTATTTTTATGTTATTATTATTATTATTATTATTATTATTATTATTATTATTATTATTATTATTATTATTATTATTATTATTATTATTATTATTATTATTATTATTATTATTATTATTATTATTAATTGTTACCAATATTGAAATTTATATCATTAGTTTTCTTCCGATTAATTTTATTTCAATGGGAATATTAAAACTAATTAAAAATTGATTTTTAATTAATATCTTGTACCCATGGTTAGCCATTGAGCATAGCTGACAAACGAAAATTACGAAATTATTTCCGGATTACGACAGCAATTTGACAAATTTTATCAGTCATTTTATATTTTATTTAATATGCCAAATGAGTATCAATAGTATCAATAGTATCAATACAACAATAAATATTTTTTGATTATTTTTAATTTTAAAAAATGAATTGAAGTAGAAAATTCATGAACAACTACCAAAGACAATTCATTTAAGAAACTAAAAAGTCGAAAGATTTATCTATTCACATTTTGTCTTTTATTTACCAAAGCAGTAAGTTTTGGATATTCCTATTTAGAAAAACAATACTGGATATGAAAAGACAGTAATATATTTACTATCACATATTTTGTTTTAGATGAAAATTTCAGTAAAATTACAAAAATTGTTAAAATTTCATGTGAACTTAAGAATAATATAATATAGCACAGGAAATTCGGGATTATAAGAATAAAAAAAGCGATTCAAGACTATATTTTTATTCAAATAACTTTGGATTAATTTCGATTAATAGAAATAAAGTTTGGCTATTAAAAATTATCCTTGAATATTTTATTTGTAAAAATTGCGCAGACATTTCATTTACATTCATACGCGGTGGACCCACCCAAAAATATTTTGAGAATTGACGTGTTATTTTAATTAATATAAGTCTGGCGCTATACAATATATAAATTATTAATAAAACTACCAAATTATCAAAGATAACACGACGTGCTATGCACATTACATCGACATTTATTACAGATAGCAGGCAACTTACATAGTCAATCATCTACTCGCAAATGATTAATCTATTTTAGAAGTAAAATAATTAAAATTATTTTTTGGTTTTTAAAACTTTTCAATTATTTAATAGATTATGTATATACAATAATGGCAGAGTGTACCAAGAAACATAAATACAATGTTAGAGTAATTATAAAACTTTTCTAATTAAATTATTTTAAAAAAAACACAAATTTCGATATTTAATAAATTTATCTAAACAATGCAAAGCAATATTTCAACGTGAACCAGACGACATCATAAATCTTTAAATACCAAAAAAAATTTCTTTCAAATCGACTCAAATGTTAATTTTCAGTTTTTTTAAATTATTTATTAAATTGTTTTTTCAAAACTTACTCTTACGTTAAATAAAACGTTGACTGGCAGATCACATTCGATCAAAATTGATCCTCAAGATAAAGACAAATTGCTAAGTGGATCAACAAAATTATTTATTTATATTTCTCCAAAAAAAAAGAAATCTTTAATCTACAGACTAGATTAGTGATATGTGGAATGTTTATTGTATTAATAAATCAATTACGAAAAGTAAATATTGATGAAAAATAATTTGGAATCAATTAAATCGGGTCTGAGCTCGATAAATTGCCAAAATTAATTTTTACAGTGTAAATTTCAATTGAATTTAAAATAATTTAAATACAATTTTTAACTAAAAATATTTCTATTCTAACGGTATTTTTGATTCATCGTTGTTTTTCCAGTGCAAGAAAAATACATGCTAAGATTATTAAGTGTTCCAAATTATACACAATTTGCAAATTCATTCTAATATAAACAAAATATTATATATTATATATATATATATATATATATATATATATATATATATATATATATATATATATATTTATTATTAAGTAAAAAGTCAAATAATTACCAACTCTAGGTTTGTATCATATATTTATCCTCATCCGACAACAACTTAATGTCAAGTAATTTTGAAATAATAAAATTCTTTGAGGCTTTCAATATAATTCAAAATTAAGAATTTTGACTTGCCAAATGTGGATCTTTAATGGATCGAAGAAAAGAATTAGTAATGGTATCTTTATTACAAGCTTTTCTGTCTTGTTTTTAGATAGCTCCATGAAGATTCATGTTATGTAATCAAAATAATATCTATAAAGTCTAGAACTATCGTTCTATAAAAAGGAAATGCAGATAACTTAAACAAATGTTTATTGTATTCATTCGCATGTTGATAAAAATATGAAATAAATATATGCTTAGCTTATCATTTCGAATAAAAATCCTCACTCACTCCTTGTCTGATATACCTTACTATTTTTTGATTTTCTGTAAACTTATCTTAAAAATCTTTATTTTTTTCTATGAACGTTAAATATTTATTTTCAATGGTCATTTTATTTATACTTCTGTCCAAAGTTTCAGTACTGATTACTTATAATATTTGTTAATTTTCTCGGTCTCCTTTGATCTGTTTTCCGATGACATTTTATTTATTTTCATTTTGACAAAAGGTCAAATATTTTTTTTATTATCATACTCAACCTAAATTTTCAGATTTGCCTTTATGAAGTGTTATTAAATAATATTATTAAATATTTTCTGACATAACTGTATTACATAGAGGAAAATATTTTGGATCGAGTTATATTGAAACTAGCAGAAATATGTTTAGAAGTTATCAAACATGTTCAATCGAATAAAAACAACGTAATTATGCAATTTCAATATGAAGAATAATTAGTTTATTTAAGTTTCAGTAGTAACAAATATTAAATCTGACTTTTCATTATCTGCATTGTATAACAAAGACTGAAAAGACTGAAAACTTTATTGACAAATAACAATTTCTTTACAAATTTAATTCAAAATTAAATACACTTTGTTACCCTGTTAAATAAAATTATACTGGCACATAAAAAGTTCTTTTCATTATCTTCGAACCTCAACCAAAAATGGTAATCCGAATAGAAATATTTTGGATTTATATGATAATAATTCATCAATTTAATTGCTTTTTCGAAAAGACAGACAAATAGCAATTTTAAATTTAATTATCCATCGAGTACTTTGTATTTTACTTTATGCTCTCCCTGGTACCTCATAAATTCAAAATTATTTTATTTGTCTTCAACTTTCAATTTGCCAGTGATTTTCAATTTCTTCGCTCGAAATCTAAAGATTTTTATACTTCATAATTTTTAATTAATTTTTAATTAGTATTTTTGTACATTTATATATAATGCCAAAAATAAATTCGTAATTAATATTTTGGTGGACCTATAAAATTAATTTTATTTATGGATGTCAGTTGTGCAAATTATATATCTTTTGTCAAAAAGATTTATGATATTCATTGTAAACATTTTGTTAAAAGATATTTAATGAAAATTACTCTTGGTGAGCAGACCTCTGGTGAATCGGCCTGTGACAAAATCAAAATTAAAAATCAGGTTCAACTTCATTTAATAAAATTTAAAAATTAATTTTTCATTTTATTTGGCCACACAATTTCGTAAATACTAATCTAGGTAAACATATCGAGGGAAAGTTATAAGGCTATTTCTAATATTTATAATTCTACTTTAAAATATTGAGAAAAATTAATTTTAACACAGATTTTCGACAGACTTTATCACGTATTTGGTAACTGCAAAAATGTCACATTTTAAATCGTTGATATGCTGGATGAATGAAATAATTACCGGAATCTTTTATAAGCAAACAATTTGTTCATTAAACTAACGTCCCATTTTTAGTGCTATTAATTTTCACTATCCTAACAAAAGTGAAGTTATGTAATTAGTTAAAAGTATGTTAAATTCTTTATTTAGGAAAAGGATTTCCAAAATTATAAAAAACGAAACACTGAAGTGACAAAAACATTTATGATTATTAGGTGGACCGTGATTATAAAAATATTAAGAATCACTGCGTTAGACTATGTTGTGATGTTTAATATTCATTTTTGTTTAATTTTTCACATGCATCTGAATGTATGTCTGAATGTATGTCCGAGTACAATATACATTTTTTGCTAATAACAGGTTTAATTTGGAAATGGTGTATTACTGTAATACTATTAAATGTGTTTGATTGAATCTCACTGAAATTCAGATTTCATTTGTTATGGATATTATAAATATGTTTGTTTAATCTTTAAAACTTAAAGGACAAAAACCTAAACAAATATAAAACACGGTTACTGTTAGTATAATACATTTAAATTTTTTAATGAAGTATGAAATCCGAGCTTGTCATTGATTTATAAAAAGTATTTGATTAGTTTTATATAATCTCTTTTTATACTATTTTATATTTTTTTATTTAGAAGAAAACTTTCTCTTGCTAAATATTATTATTATTTAAATAACGTATTAATAAATCTAAGAAAAAATTAACTTAATAATACACATCGGATGTATTTCTTCGTGACTTTTAATTAAAAATATCGGTATATTTACAGCTTTTTAAAATAAATAAAGTTTATAGTTTCCTATTGATAAATATATTTCTTCATTAATGAAAAAGTTATGATTTGATTTTTTTCGGTGACTTTTTCAAAATACTTTATTCATTTTAATAATTGTTTCTTACTTCTTACATTAATTATTGAAAAAAATTATTTGTAAATTTTTGTTAAATACAATACGATTAAATACAATTAAATACAAACGAAAACTAAAAACGAATAAATTAAATATAATATATATTTTCATTTTTTTATCAATTATTGTTTTCTATAATTTCATAGATAGTCCTCATTAATTATAAGTTTTTCTATAGTCAATTAAAGCACTTTGTGCTAAGCAATTTTGTTTTTAAATAATTATTTAAATATTGTTCGAAAAAAAGAAAGGGAATTTTTAAAAACAAAACTTAGAGAACCGTGTTATTTGAGAGTTGACTGTATATAATTTCATGTTTCCTTCTTTATCTATTTTATAACAATTATTTAAAATATTATTAGGCCCATTATTTACTTCTGATAAAGATCCTTAAATCGAATTCTGGTAAAACGCATATATTATGAAAAGCCTTGAGTATGGAACATAGATCCGATATAGAGTTATGCTTCATTTCGAAGTCAAAATAATTCAAAAGCTTGTTTATAGTATAACTTATAATCTGTATCATAATTATAAATTATAATATTGGCGTGTTGCAACATTCCCAATTTCACTTTTTTAATATATTTATAATAATTTAAATAATTTATAGATAAATGATGAGTGCCCCATTGAAAATTTAAACAATTTGACATTTATTTAAATTTAAAGATTATTAGAAGTTGAAATCAATATGGCAATAAATGATAGTTAAATGTGAGTAATAAAAGAGATAAATAAAAGTTTTCAATTTGTCATTTATGACGAAAATAATTTTATTATTTTTCATAAATGAAAATTCTTTTTGATGTTATATATACCCGAAAGATATAATGTACAAGATTTCAAATAGTAAAGAAAATATCATTTACTTTAAATTAATGAAATTCTGAATTTTCGGTAATTATTTAAATTAATTATTATTAATTTATATTTGAGAAATAATCATTTTTAAGGTCAATTAATAGTTATAGTTGTTTATATAGTCATAATTATATTTGGTTATCTTTAAAAATCATTCTTAATAATCCATAGAGAATTCATCACTAGAATTCATACTCTTCCATAAACAATAAAATTTGGTGTCGAATATCGAGAAAATGGATAAATAAACTGTATACTTGATTAATTCAGAAATTTTTTCCACTAATATTTTTGAATTCTTACAATTAAATGTATTATTATTATAATTAAATGTATTATTATTATAATTATTATAATTATCATAATAATTATAATTATTAATATTATTATTATTATTATTATTAATATTATTGTTGTTATTATTATTAAATGATGATTTATTGGTAGTAGAAATAGTTAGATGTTAAAGAAGTAAATAAAGAAGTGAATACATTGCACGTGATGCAGTACACAACATTTATTCGGAAGCATATTTTCTATGGTGTCTAGCAGTTTTTTTATATAAGTGTTTTGTTTTTTGGTGCTGATTACCAGAGCTTCTCTAGATGTTTAGGAATTGGTTTCTAAGTGAATTGAAAGTCATTGTCCATAAGTTCTTTCATCTCTTTAAAGTCATCGATGTCGGTGATGAATGGAATATTCAGATAAGAATAATTCTTCCTTTTTTGTGTTGTATCTTTTTGGATATGAATTCATTCTTTCAATGTCCTTTTTGTAATACTGGTTTTTGTATAGGACTTTGTTGAATTTTAATTGCTGTTTAAAGCTCTCTCCTTTAGAACTTCGATTGTTTATCATTTGTTTCTTGTTCCTTATGACATTTACTTTTATTAAGTATGGAAGTGTAGATTTTTGGTGCATAAATATTTTTTTATTGTTAATATGATTATTTCTTATTATGTAATATGGGCATACTTTTATTTTAAAAATAATTTCGTTTAATTTTAGTTATTTTAATTTGCATACCTGCCGTATCATACAATATAGAACCCCTTTTTATTTTATTTTACTTGATAATATGATAATATGTAAAATTTATATCATATGATTAGTTTGTTGGGGATCATACTAAAAGGTTCATTTTAAGAAAACTTGGAAATTGGAAAATTTAAAAATTAACACAAATAAAGTTTTCAAAAATCCTTTAAAATATATTCAATTTATTTTTATAAAAATTAATTTAATTTAAACAAAACTCAATATTGAGTTATCACTGTAAATTTATTGATAAAATGTCTGCAATCAATAACTAATATGGAATTTTCTTGAAAACCTCTTCAAATAAACTTTCGTATTTTCGAGTACACAATATCTGAAATATTATGATCAAATTTTATGGCTAATCTTTTTCATTATCCTACTGGTAATTGTTTTGATAGATATTGTTGGTCCACATTATAGTGCGATTGCATAATCCCATTTCTATCATTGACTGTAAGACTCATTGCTTGGAGGTTATTCGGCGGTGTACTATTCCTGCTAAGACTATAGCCAATTTTCTAGTTCAGAATTGGATTTATCCATACATCGTTCCAAAAGTCATACTCGGTGAACAGGGAACACAATTAAAATCATAGTTTTTTCAATCTCTCACTGACAAAATTGATAATAAAAATCTACGATCAACTGCATACCATCAACCGATCACAGACTACTTGAAAGTTTTCACTAGCATTTCTTAGCAATCTATTAACCAACAAAGTTGAACCAAAGTTTTATTTTTTGTAACTTTGATAAGGTGAATGTGGATTATGTTCATCACAATCTATTTTTATGGCATCTATATATTTACCTAACCAACTTCTAGATTTAAATTGTTCCCGTACTTAAAACGATCCTACCATTTCAAGAGATAATTTCTTTTCGATTGACAGCAATCTTAAATTTTTTGCAATCATTTTATATAAACAAAAAGTCACACTTTTACGAACGAAACATAACTGATTCTGACTTTTAACCGAGATATTCATTCTAGTCAATATATATCAAAGATAATGCCGTACATGTCATAATCATTAGCTGGGAACGTGAAATAAATCTGTGTTGTTTGAAATCAGCATTCACTTTTTTGATGAGTTTCAACAATAACACAAACTTTCCCACATCTGTCCTTACTATTAATATTGAAGATAAAACTAATAACGAAAAGATTTAACCAAAACAGTCCATATCAAAAACTGAATCCAAATATAATGCCGTTTTGTTCATTGACGACCTAAACTTCAAAAAACAAGTAAGAATTCAAAAGAAACAAAAAATGTCACTTATCATTATTAGGTTTATATTTGTAGTTTTAAATAAAGAATGAATGCTCCAACGAAGTTTGTACAAATATACTCAAACAAATTATTCACTTTCCTTTTGATCACTCTCTACTTAACATTGCAAGTACTACCTATAGTACTTTGTAAGAAAGTCTTTCCGATACTGCATTTCACCGAATGATTTTAAAATCGGATCCGAGAACCTGACCACTCCATTTCTAAGCCACATAAAATATCACTGTTTGTCTCTTTTATAAATAAATTTGATATTTTGCAAATTAGGTATTTCTGAAACTCATTTCATCCAAATTGAGGTAAGCACAACGAAAATTTGCATAGCCATTTGACAGCGATAAGTTCGAATATTTTTAAAATAAAGTGTTTTTTTTAAGATTCTTTAGTTTATTTATTTAAATCCAATATTTTTATTTTTTAATATGGTTATTATTTCTTCAAAATCATTTTGTCACTGACTGATATATTATAAGGTGACCATGGTTAGAGTTTGTTATATTCTGCATTGAATCATCGCTGATAGCTACGATACTAGATGAAAAACTTGCAAACTTGTTTTGCAATCATGGCGTTTTTAGAATAAATTTTAAATAATCTTGAAATAAAAAAAACGTGTGCTTCCATCAAATCTAGTTTGTATAAGAGGCAAAGGTAGTCATATCATAAACATTTTTGAAACAAAAGCATAATCAATTCGATATAAAAACAAAAGATGATGTGTAAGATCTTTTATTTAAATTTTTCATTTTTGTCTTTAATTTTATGATGCAATTATCATTTTTTTTCTTGATTTATTCAGTTAGACGGATTTTTAATTTTTTTGCTAAATTTTTCAAACTAATTGTTTCTTAATTTTCAGAACTTAAATTTTGCTCAATAAAATACCTATAATTTAATGCATATAAATCTTTTTGGAATCTCATTTGTACAAAACTTATCCCAAGACTACTAAATCATTCAAAAACAAAATGAAAATGGTTAGATTGAATTGGTTTGGAAAAGCATATTAAATAAATCAGATTTATATTTGTATTTTGTGATAAATTTTTATAACTAATCCTCTTACAAGTTAGTTTTCTCTTATTGACTTTGAATTCTTTACTATTTATTTATTTATTCTCCTATATTTATTGCAGAAATATTAGTTTACAACCCTATAAATCTCTCGTGAAAAGTTTTGTAATTTAAACAAATTAATTTCGAGAATAAATTTTATTTTTACTAAATGTATTATAAATATTTGTCATTCCTGATGATTTAAAAAAATTATCTAAACAATAAGAAATCATCTAAAATTTGTAAATAAATTCGTCAATTAAAACAATTTACAAATAAAATCAAACTTTCATTAGTATTTAGTTTGAAGTTTGATCATAACTTTTATTCGGTTAAATTAAGTTAGAAACATTTTAATAAATTAAAGAAAAATGTTCCCTAAGAAAATAGAATTTGAAAAATATTTAAGATTGATTTAACGAAATCTGACAGCTGAATTCATTTACAACTGTAATTAAGTAATGCAAAATATTCTACTTCTCTTAATGATTTCAAAAATTAGTAAATAAATGATAAATATCAATAAAACTAAACCAGATTTCTATTTAATAAAAAATATTTTAAAAATACCCATAAAACCACATATTTGGAAATATTTAGCAAAAATAAAATGTTAATTATATCTATTTAAATAAAATCCGGAATTTATTAAGTAAATAAGTGTCTAAAAATTTCGTTTTAGACTATTTTAATTATTCATTAGTTCCAAAATAATTTTGAAAAGACGTTTAATATTATCTATTAAACAAAAATTTTAGTAATTTCACTAAACATTTTAAAATTGTAAAAATACTATTGCAAAAGTACAAATTTAAATTAATGTTATCGATAATTTAAATACATTACATACATTTATTTGTATAATTTATATTATTTATTATAATTGGTATTATTATTTATATTATTTATTTTATTATTATTATTATTATTATTATTATTATTATTATTATTATTATTATTATTATTATTATTATTATTATTATTATTATTATTATTATTATAATTATTATTATTATTATTATTATTATTATTATTAACATTATTATTGTTATTAGTGCAAAATATTTAATTGAAATTAATTAAATATAATTATTAGCACAACATTTAAATAATTTAAATAATTTTGAGATTTTATTACCACTTCATTACTAAATTATGATTCGCTAATAAAATATTCTAATTTCATTGGTGAATCAAAATTATGTCGTTAATTAAAGGAAAACCCATATTTTTTAAAAATATGGTTTAAATTAAGAAAAATATATGTATATATTGTTCTATTTATTTTCCGAATAAATTGAAAAAAATTAATTTTCATAAAATGTGAAATGAGAAAATGAAATTAAAGTGAAATAAATACTGTTCAAGATTTTTCTATTTACTGAAACCCAGCTGATTAACTAAATGGGAAAGACGAGGAAAATTTTTGCGAATTGTTTAAATAATCTTCAAATTAAAAATAAACTTCAATAGATGGGAACTGTGAGGGAATTTTATCATAAACATTTTGTATTAATCAACAGTCATTTTATTATTACTTACGATAAATTCAATAACATGACTTTACCATATGCAAACGTAAATAAAATTCCAGCTGTTTTATTGTGCTTTAAAAAAAGTTGCTTTCTTTTATTGAGAAAAGAAACATAAAATAATTACATTTTGTTTTATTTAGTTTTGGTGTTCAATGAGATTTCTTCATTCCTTAGTAATGTCATATTTTTATTATTAATTTGAATTTAATATGCTTGACATATAGTAAATTTTATCCTAAAATATATATTCATAAGAAAAATGTTATATTAACATATCTACTCAACTTAATTTAAATAAAATATATTTATTTAAGATTGATGAATTACAAATTTATTTAATTCATTCAATAAAATATTATGCTTATGACACTGTTTTTATCGAAACAGATTTTTAAATCGAAATGTAACTTAATATAATTTAATTTTTAATAATTAAAATTAATACATACCAATATTTAGTAGTTAAAAAATATTCATACATCTTCGCGCATATGTTTGAAATTATAGTGATAATTATCTATGATTTTACTGTAGTAAAACAAAATCTAAATTTTTAAAATTATTTTAAAATAATATTAGAAAGGCAATTCAAGTATTATTTTATTTTTATTAATGTAAATAAAAATTATTTTAGTAAATTTCAATCTTTTCATAAAAATTATATATTATATAAATTTCGTTGAAAATTGAATATCTTTATTTACTGGTAATTTTAATTATCACTGATTAATCGTTATTCAAATTCATTGTTTTAGAATTAAAAATTGAATTAATTTTTAAAATATTTAGTTTATAAATTTATAATTCAAAAAATGACTTTTATTTACAACTGTTAGAGAAATAACTAAAATATAATATTTTACCGGAAAATTATTTTTAAAATATTAGGGTGTCAAGCATGAGTACAAATATTTTAAACAAATATAAATTACCTCTGAGATAATTAGGAATTTAAAAATATCTGATTACACCTATATCTTGATTGTGTTTAAAATTAGTTAGTAAACAGGTAATTTTGATATAAGTACTGACTGATTTATCTTCGATCTCCCACTAGAATATTGTGTTTTAAAATTTTATCTCATAAACCGAAAATTAAATTAAAGCATAAGGTTCATAGTCCAACTTTTCCAAAAGCATTTGAAAACTTACAATTGTATCTAGATTTTAATCGCAGAAAATTTTTTTGTGAAGGTAATTTGATTTTATAAATTGTGTATACTGGCCCGCTGACCACTCTCAGTTAGGGTTAAATACTCCATTCACCCAAAATATCACTCGTGTTGCGATCTCACGAAATAAGTTTTCGCATGTTTAGGTGATGAGTTATCGTGTATTTATTGATTTTTAACTGCTTAAATGTGCAAAAGTGCAATTTCTGGTTATAGTCAGAGATATTTTTGATTTTTAGACTAAAGTCCAAAGCATTCAAATATTTTTCACCATAAAAATTAAAATTATTGATTTTTAAGTCCAAAATGTGCAATGTAACTTTCATTATGGTCAGAGATGTTTTTTTCATTATTCTTAATATAGAAACTATATTTTGTCCTGTATCCCATACGACAAAATATATTCTTTGGCAACCAACAAGGTTTTTTACAAAAATCAAAAAGTTTCTTTTTGATACTCATTTTGCATTTTTAAGGAATCTTTATGGGAACATTAAGAACGCGACATTATTTGTCTTAATAATTTTGTATTTTAACATTTTAAACATCGTTGTTGGAAGAGTTAATATCCAGTCTTTTCTTTGCCTCGTTTCTTAACTAATCTATCCAGTTTTCTTCTGCTTCCTCTTCAGTTTTGATGGCTAATCTTACTATCTCACAACAGTTCCCCGGATTTCCTGCCTGCTTTGTCTTGTAAGCACAACGTTATCAAATGTATTACTACTTCCTTTAACAATTCTTGGATTAAATCCGCCTCAATTATGCAAGTTACACTCAGCTTTGGTATTACTGCTAAGTAAGTATCGATTTCGTTGTTCTGATATTTTAACGTTGTCCACCATCTTCCCACTACATCGAACATTTCTTTACTACAGGCGATGATTTGTATGCTGAGTCTAAATTTCATGGACGGTTGCATATTCATCATCAGATGTAGAATCCCAGATAGGAGGCAATTCATAAGTCCACTGAAGAACCTCTAGTGGTGAGGCAAAGTCACAAGGAAAGATACTCTTTGCCCTGACAATTAAACCATCGAAAACCAAAGAAGTTAAAGGTAAACCTGAAAGAGTTTTAACCGCTTCAGCGAACGATGAACTAACAAATTGTATCCTGTCAAGAAAACGAACAGACAATTTTTATATATTAACAATAAGAGATATGAATTTTTCCATAGTGGTTCGAATGATATTAAAATTTCCAATATGAAAAATCATTTAAACCATACTTCAAAATATGGTTGAGATCATACCCCTTCAAATTTCTGAAAGGCAATAGGTAACTGTATCTGAATTCGTCTAAAAACATTACCATTTATACAAACAGCACCAATATACTTACCTGAGAAATTACAATGATCACTAACTCTATCACGGGTGAATTTTCTACACAGACAGCAGGTTGGAGAAGATAAAAATTGCCGTTCCTCAATGAAAGATAGTTTGCATCAGTTTTCTACCGTGAATATCGTAATATGGCAGGATAATTGTGGGAAGCAATTTCCTCCTCTTTCTTTAGAAAGGCCAAAAAACAATCAGGGCAGTTAAAATTTTTGATGATTTCGTGTTGTTATAATTATTAATTTTTTTAAAAAAATAATAAAGGAACAATGATAACGAAAAGAGTCTACCAGACATTCTAAGAAAATCAACCGAAACATTAATAGAACAAGAGAAGCAAAAGATAATAGCAAACGATAATGGTAGATCTAAATCTACCAGCAAATGAAAGTAAAAATGATGAATACAAGGAGAAATTTAGAGGCGAACTATTTAACGGAAACTCGAACAAGCTAGCTACATCTTTGAGAAATTTTTAGATGTACATGCGGATGGACAATAAAAGCCATCATTAAACAAATGCCACTATTTCAATGCGAAAGTGAACTTAAGGTGTATTTAGAAGTCAGAGATTGACAAGTAGAGTTGGTTAAATGGGATGACATAAAAACCTCCTGAAAACAATGTGTATCTAAATAACAAGATGGATTTTTTATTTCACAAAAGACATGCATCCTTGCAAAAGATATATCATAATCTTATACAAACAATTGTACGCTTAATAAAGAAATATGAAAAATGAAACTAACTAGTGTTGAGGTCTCGTTATTTGAAAACTTCAATTTTACTGGTTCCTATATATTTACTGAATATGAAAAGACAAAGTTGTTTTGAATATTTGAATAAAAATTTACCAAATAAAATATCGACAATTTTTCGATATTCAAATTCTAATACTCATGTAAATTGTCTGTGTGCGTGTTATGTTGTTTGTGTTGCTTGCAATTTGGTAGACGTTTTTGTTGTGTCTGTCTTATTTTGTAATCTAATAAGGATTTACCTTTTTAGATTGTAAAAAAATTGGTTTAATTTTTGGGCGAAGAATAATGATTTTAAGTCGCTATTTATGCTGTTTCTGTGTTTTCCTATTACTATTAAATTTAAATTAATTGTATTCAAGTATTATCAAAAATATGTTAATTATGTTAAGAAAAATTTGTTATTTTTGAGTCCTCAATTATTGTTATTTTGAAAAAATTTATTTATTATTAAAAAATCTAGAATTATTTTTCAAGTATGCGTTTTTTTATTTTGTAATACTTTAAAGTTATCCTATTTTTTCTAGCATTAAAATGTGTTTCTTTATAATTGTTCTTCGAGTTACTGCAATCAATTTAAAACATGTGTTTTCATAATTATTCTTCAAGTATGTGTTATTAATTATTTGATTTTTTTTCAATATGCCAATTTTTGATTAATTACTAATCCCATGTAATAAAAATTAATTAATTAATCCCATATATTATATATTAAAATTTATATACATAAAATAAAAATACATCCCAATACTAAAAGATTTAACCAAAATAAATAAGCTACAGAGATTAAACCAAGATTAGATAAGTCAATAAGTCAAATTAAGTCAGTTAAATAATAAACCAAGATCGAATAATCAGTAAATCAAATTAAATGATCAGAACACTTATTCTTTGGATTGGATTGGGTTAGATTGAGGATGCTGCTGATGTTACGAGGGATCTGCATAAATATTTACCCGATATCTATTCGGGCCTGCTCTATAATACTTCGTGAGTTCAAATTCTTTAATTGCTCGACCCCTGTCATCCAACAATAGCAATAACTCACCCAGGCAGTGGCATACCTCTATTATCATTTCCAGATGGATATTTATGTAGAATGATGGGAGAAGTAATTTACACGTATGTATGTACCAAAGCATTGACGACAATGCCAGAAAAATTGGCCATAACACTGGAAAATGCATTCATGAATTGGAGATCTCCCCTCAGAGACAAACAAGATTATTACAACCAGTTACAAGAATAATAAATTCAGTTGACTTCCAACCAAATCAATTTAACTCTAAAAATGTATTCGGACAATTATTCCTGAAACCAGATGGAAAATGGGTAATGTTACCAGTGTGATCAGAGATAACCGAACCAAATAAATTCGGATATATTCTTGTCGATATATCCCGGCTGTAGAAGAACCAACTATCAACAAGAACTGAATTACGAATTATTATTGTCACCAGACTTCTTCAAACAAGCCACGTCAAATATGATGAAAGCAATGTGGAGAAGGTTCTTAGTATTCAGCATAGCACGCAGACATACCTCTAAGTGAAGTAAAAATCAAAAACATGCAAAAACGCCAAATAAACCCTACAAAAGAAAAATATAACAACAAAATGATAAAACACGAAAGTAAAGTAAACGAAACATCACAAACATAGCAAATGTAAATGGTGATAAAAGAGACTGGAAATGAAAGGATTTTCACAAAAGTAATACTAAAAAATGAATTAATTATTAAGATTATAATAGAAAATGATAAAGTTCATGAAAAATGCTAATAAAATGATGAAATCCGTCATGGTGCCGAGTCTAGTGAAAACTAAATAGAATACAAAATTTGGAAAATTAAGTTATCAAAATAATATCAAAATAATGTAGGAATTAAAAGAAAATGAAATTATATCATAAAACCATTAAAATAAAATGGAAGATCCTGGGAAATGGTTAAATTCATCATAATGACAAATTTAGTTAAAAATAAATAAAATAGAAAAAATAGAAAATAAAATAAATCATAAATAATGAAAAATCGCCATCAAAATTGACAAAAATTGGAATCAAAAATTAAATAGCATTAAAATAATTCGAATTTGCTTTACTGTATCAGTGCACACCACACGCATTTCAGTCATAAATATATGATTTTGGTAACCTAAACTTTGTGAAAAAGTCATTTTATTTGAATTGGAAGTATGGAATTACTATTGGTTATTTTATGTCGTGGTATGTGGTTAATTATTATTTGTCTCGCGTCTGTGTGCGATTTTTCTTTGTTTTGGTTGTGTGCGCACACAGACGCGAAAAGTTGAGAGGGTGGAAATTTTAATCTGATCTCGCGTCTGTGTGCGCTTTTCTTTTCTTTGTTTTTGGCTGTGTGCGCACACAGACGCGAGCAAGAGGTAGTTTTCAAGTTTTTTGAATTTAGTTTAGTTGTAATTTTGAGTTTTAGGATTTATCGATTTCGAATGGATTTAAGGTTGAATTGAAGTTTGTTGAAGGAGTTCTCTTCGATTTTGGTTGGAATTTATGGAAAGTAACAAAGTTACAAATTATGAATCTAAATATAACGGGGGATTGATGGATCTCGATGATTTAGTGGCAAGGTTGAATAGAACCCGCAGCAAAATGGAAATAGAAACTATTTGTAAAGACGATGTTATCAGATCTAGCAAATCTCTTAAAATTCTGGGTAATGGATTCTCTCTAATCACATTATCTCGAGACCGACAATTAGTTCAATCTGTACCTGGGGAATTGAATATGGATCAAACAAATTTGTTGAAATGTGCTCAAGATCAAAATGGCCGAATCGATATTGTTTTGTGCTCAGAAAGGAATAATATGAGATCAAATTTATGTGTAGCTACACAAAGACAGGTTCCAAATAAAATGATTGGGAAGAGTTCAGCTACGAGATTGTTTAATATTACTGAAAGTACTGGAGGTGTTATGACTGCTATGATCCCTGATTATCGATCTCAAGTATGTCGTGCACAAATGGAAGCAGCTCGATGTAGATATAAACATGGATATGAAAATAAAAGGTTTATGTGTTATTATGAATTCGCGATTGAACAGTATGATTAAAAGGTTATACCATAATTTTTTTCGAATGACATCATTTTCAGTGTATAAAATCATAACAAGCACGACAATAATTTTTATCATGATTTATGAGGAGTGAAGAAGTTCAACTGCCTAGTTTGTACTTATAAGTCATTGTGCCCTAACGCTCGGGTATCTACGTGTGAAAAACCTCCTCGTCTTCGTACCAATTTTGCGAAAGGTAAGATGAGTAACCACGGAACGTTAACCTACATGATTTAAATCTGATAGGAAGATTGGGAATTGCGCCAAGATTTTTAGTTTGCCCTTAATCTCCAAGGTCATATTATATAACACTAATGGCTCGTCACACTGGTGTCCAGTGGACCGTGTGGGTGAGCAAATTTCAATCTATCTATATAATCGCCCTCTGAAATAATAATACTTGATGAATTTGTAAAACAGTATATTATATCGACGTTAAATAACACCTAGAGAGTTTTGAATTTTGACACGGAGAGTAATTAAATTTGCACAATTGAAGTAAATAATATGCTGAATCCTGGTACTTGTGAAGTATAAACTATAATACTCTCAGTTAAACAACACTAAATCTTAAGGTTTCACAGCGAACTCAGTATAATTAAAAAAGACAGCAGATATATATTCAAAAAACAAACTTTTCCAGTAAAATATCAATATGCCAGAGAAATCAAATAAATTCCGTCATCATTATACGCATTGATGGGTCCGAACTGCATAAAAACCATTTTCTAAATGCATAGATGTTTAATTATAAACTAACCAAATCTCAGAATGATATTACCTTCCAAATCAAAGTTTTGGATTGTCAGAGATAAAGGTTATGATGACTCATCCCTTGTACAGCAAAAACTGCCCATATTCAAAATGGTATCAGATGGGCTGTCTTAGTTGACAAGAGCAAGCGAAGCTGTCAAGGAAATAAAATATAATTAATACAAAATAACCATTATTGCTTCAAATTGATGACATACACTGCACAGATGTCGACCAATCGAGCAAAATAATTTAGGCGGCACACCAACACCTGGTGGACTACTATTGGAGTAAGGATTTTGTCCGTTGTCTAGACCTGAGATTTTACTTATACCAGAAGAGGTATTATGGTCGCGATCCGTGATGCATCGAGAGCGTACTTCTATGCACAGCCCAACCATATCAAGGAGAATATATAGATATTACCGAGTGAGCGTGTTGTTTTTGCTTCATTTAATAGAAATTTTTAATTTTGAGTTAAATGGTTTGGATGATTGACTTGTGATGAAGTACAATGATATGGAAGGTGAACAAACGATCGACACGCTAGGTGTAAAGACGTCTTTTCATTTTATTTTATCCTATATATTAAAAACAAGAATGAAAATGTTTTATTTATAAAAGACAAAAGAAAGTAAATTGAAAACTGATAGTGGGTTTTTACTATTTTTAGCAAAAACTATGGTATAACACGGCCACTCAAAAGAAACAACTAATAAAATTACTAACCAGAATGCGAGGTTTAAATGAAAGAGTAGGTAGATATTTCCTGAAAGCAATGCATGATGAAGCTACCAGAAAAAGAGTTAAAGAGAAATCGAAAATGACTTTTGGAAAGAATCAAAGGCTGTCAGACAAATAGCGATAGTCAAATCGACGACTATAATGATATTAATAATAAAACTCACGAAATAGGAAGCACAAGACAAATAGAATCACATCAGTAATAGGAGAAAAGTAAAACATGTACAAGAACAATATGTTTTCTCGATTACAAAACTATACAGGAATATATCATATACTAGTGAGGATAACGCGAAGCGTAAATCTGGAAGACGATGTCCGAAAAATAACAGCAATGATACACCAGAGGAACTGGCACTAACAATCATTATCCAGATAAATGGGAAAGAATCAAATGCCATTATAGATATCCGCGATAGCCATAAATCAGCTCCCAGTCCGGCTGTAGAAGTATATCAAACCAACCACCCTAAACATCATCACTTGTAGTAAAGAAATGTTCGATGTAGTGGGAAGATGGTGAACAACGTTAAAATATCACAACAAAGAAATCGAAACTTACTTAGAAGTAAAACCAAAGCTGAGTGTACCTTGCATAATAGCGACGGATTTAATTCCAGAATTGTTAAAGAAAGTAGTACAAGTGCACGTTGTGCCCACAGGACAAAGCAGGCAGGATATGCGCTGGACTGTTGTGAGATTTCGAGACTAATATAATACAAGCAAAATAAACATTAATATGTTTAAAAAATATCAGTCAAAATGTCGGGGGTAATGCGATATTTGAACCTAGCAAGAAATTCGAAAACTGCGAGAATTGCCTTCAGTTAGAGAGTTGATAATGACGAATGATAAAGATGAAATGCCGATAGGTTAAATTATGTATATATAATTTATGAAAAGAAGAATTGAACCAATAAACCAAGTAATTGACAATGCAAAAACATGTCGAAATAACAGCATAAAGCATTAGCATAGGTTATAGTCGCAGAACAAGATCAAGGAGTTATAACTCAAAAAAATTCTTCGCTGAAAGTTTGAACTGAGGGTATAAGTACTTAAAAATAATAAGTGAGGATAGGAGAACAAAAATAGAACTGATGCAATTGATCAATGGAAAGTGTGTTTTTGATCTTGATTTATTTTTTTTGGTCTTAAATTCCAATCATTTTGATTGGTTCAGTTCTTTATTTTTTTAAATTTAGTGATTTTATATTAATTTATTTCTTTTCTTTTTATTCTTGATTGATCGAATAATGGCCTTTACATAACTTTCTTATCTTATAGATAAGGTAGTATTTTTTGCTATTTTTTGTGTTTTTTTCGGCGATTTATTTTCTTTTAATGCTTTTAAAATGTGTTCTGGGTTGCACGTTTCCTTTTTGCTTATCTCTGCGTTAGAACCTAAGTCATCTTCAATAACATAATTATTATAGTTAATTACCTTCTCTTATTAATTCTAGAAAATCTGCAACCAACAGCTAAAACTCTGTGACCCTGTTACTCGTGCGTCGACAAAAATGACCCTAACCCAAATTGGGTTCCTTAGGTCGAAGATTGATGAAAGAGGCACATAAGAAAATCCAGAGGTTGTACAAATGCCGTACATAAAAGAATTTTTTTTAAATTTCACCGCTGATTTCTTTTCTATATAAATCGTATTTATTAAAAATCTTGACTATGAATCAGTAAATATATCGATGTTTTTTAGATTTTCATGAACTTTCGGCACCGCCTTTTTCAAGTGATTTTGAATATCAAAAAACATAAATATATTTACTGATTCATAGTCAAACCTTTTAATAAATACTATATATATATAAGCAATCTCTATGCTAATAATCCTAATAACCGTCCTATGTTAATCGATAATTCCCAGAAGTCAAAATTCGAAAGACGTAAGACCTTCCATTGGCCATCTAGAAAATGTGATGGGTGTCGAATAGCGAGTAGTGTGGGTAACGAAGTTCACTTGTCTGGTCACATCCAGTCACTGTATATTGCATCAACATGGTCCGTCCCCATGAATATACAAGGGGTTAGTTTCATTAATTATGTTGTCTTCTGAAAATGAATCACTACCGTTTTTTTATAGAAACTGCTTCGATCTTATTCTCGGTACGACCCAGCGCCTTGTCATCATCGTTGTTTATCATTAATCAAATTTTGTTCACTATATTTCAGTGAAAATGAACCCCAGTGTAATGTTAACAAGATTCTGGACGTCCACTACAAACTAAAAGCTTGACTCGGAACCCTGTTCTTCCTATATAAATTAACTATATAAATATTAACTACATAAATATTAAAGAGTTGCTACATAATAAATTTAATAAACTACTTAATAAATTTTTGGCATAACATTCTTTCAGAGTAAAAAAGATTGATTTCTGACCGAAATGCTTTTGGTCGTATAATCAAATTTTGGTGTTGTATTTGCTTCTTTTATCGTGTTTCTTTTATGTCATTTTGTATTTATATTTTTATTCAACTTGAGACTATGTATGCATGAAGCATTCAACGCATTTTGACTAAAATTTCATCATTTATTTTTAGATCAAAATCAGTTTATTTTCTATTTAGGCAGAACGAAACCAAAGGAAATCCGATCATGAACTTGATATTGTCTGGTTATGATGGAGCGTTTCCTAAATATTTAGAAGACATAAATCCTTCTTTCAGCTATCTATATATTTATATTTTTTTATTATTTTGAGAGCAGCTCCTTAATATATTAATATTTTATTAATTTTTAACTGATTTTTTATATCCTTTAAACCCGTTTGAGGAAATTTTATTTTAGAAATTTATTTCGATTTATAAATAAATATTATAAATGAATTCAAGTGTTAATTATTTAAATTTTAATTTCAGTTAACAAATATCACAAAAAATTTATATTCGGCTTGTTTAAATAACCTACTTGGATTTCTAAAAGCCAAAACCTAACATTTCACTTTTAATTGATTTTTAATTTATTATTATGAATTAATTATAAATTACATTTCTAGCTTATATCGGTAATGATTGAGAGTTGCAATATGTAAGTTTTAATATTAATTTTATTGTTTTTCAATAAATATTATCCAAAGAAAGAGTTTTTTATTATACTCAATTTTTAATAAATGGTAAATTTTATGTTTTAGCTTTACATATAATTTAAAGATCTATTATTATTTTGTAATTTTGAAATTTAATATTTTAAGCACTTTGTATGTATTTGATATACATATTATTGCAATTATTTTTAATGATATTTTTCAAATTCAACTTTTTAAGTTTTATTTAATTTTTTTGTAAAGTGACGCTTAATAAGTAAATATTTTAAGTAGCTTTAGGTAATTTTTAAAATTTGATAAAATTTATACAAAAATTTATGAAAAATAGAGTTTCAAAATAAAACGTTATTTCAAATGAATATTTTAAATGTCCTTGGCATATATTTTGTGTATTTTTCTTGTTTGCTTAAAATATTCCTGTTTCATTGTATATCTGTTTTGATAGTAACAAATCCGTTTAGTATTCTTAATATTATTTTGTTAATCAAGTTGTGTTCAAATTTTATTATATTTAATTACTTAATCGGGGATTTTTTCACGTTTAAAATAATAAACAATAAAATACAGACTTCAATATATTTTTCCTGGGGCATTTTATTGATGTGCAATTTTATATAATTAGTCGCCGCTAGAAACTGAAATTGTAATAAATATCCCCGGGGATAATACATCTTGTACATACGGTTTATGAACATATTATACACGAAGAACCAGCATTGTAGTAAAGTCAAAGTTCCCAAACACTATGTAATGGTATACTCGAATTCACACGGTTGTACTATTGTTGTCTTTGATGAAAATTAGTTTGGTTGCTACATTCTTATTTTTCCTTTGTGAAAGTGAATACATGTCATTTTCATTTCAAATAATTATATTTCAGATTTCTTATAAGTTCTCACCGATTCTCTATTATTCATCTTTGCTAACCAAAAATTGATCTTTATATAAACGTTCTTTTTTCATTATACTATTAGGTCTAATATCTTGGAATTTATTATCAGAATCTAATATATAAAGATGAAAGTTTGTTTGTTACCCATAGAATTCCCCACCGTTGGACTTAGGGTTATGTTTCAACCCCAGGTGACCACCCCTAGGGTACCCTAACCCTACCTTTATTTACTTCAGTAGATACCCCCAGTAGATACACATTAACATTTTTCAAATTTTTAAAGTGCTATTATACTTAGTTTTAAATTCCATTTATAAATTTCATTACTGAAAATCGCATCAAAAGTCGGCTTCCCATCGTAAAATCTGGTCCCAAAAAGCAACTTCCGAGATTTTTTTAATTAAATTTTAATGTATTTTTTTAATTATTTTTTATTAAATGAATGAATTGAAATAAATTTCTTTTTTTTTGAATCTGTTTACTATTTTTTAAATCGTCCAACGCCGGGTACTCCAGCGAAATGTTCATAGTTAATAAAATAATATAAAGTTCATTTCAATTTTATCACAAATTTACTATACAGATCATCAAATCAAGTGTCCCGTGACGACAATGAATTATATTGTCGAGATGATGAATCAACTTATGCTAATGAAACTCAACTGTTATTTCTCACGTCGGGACTGATCGGGAATAACTTTCATCACCATAACTGTACAGTTAGTGTTAATGATACTGACGCAACGATGAGATATGTAATCACGCAATCGGAAATTCCTGGCCAGGAAAACCAATCAGAAAATTACAAGCATGACAATGTCACGGAAACCGAAGCAGCAATTGTGATTCAAAAAGCTTATCGATTATTCAAAAGTCGACAAAAGGGAAATTTCTTGTTAGCAGATTGGAAAAGCAAATATCGAAAATTGAATTGTTCCGTCGATCAAGATGATCAAGATTCAATTAATTACATTGAATTCTGGGATCAATCTGAAGGCCAAAGAAGTCCTTATTCTTTAGTTACCAATAGCAACAGTGTAACAGATTCTAAGGGCAGTGACTACATAGACATCGATATCGAAAATAGTGGAATCGATGATTCCAATCCGATTTCCGATTCAAATACCGACTCGGATATATTACAAATTGAACACGAAGAAGAATATAACAATGACCACATTTATGATTCGATTCCATTTGATATGTCTTCTCCGACCCCGCCAGGATCACCGCTCAAAGAAGAGGCCCCTCGATTGGTGCGCAGAACTCACCATTCAGAATGCCCGTTTTCTAAACGAAAATATTCAGAGGATTTGACTCATTTTCTCCATAATGAAATGAAAAATGTGCATCGCCATAGTGAACAGCATTCAGTGCTTGTGTGCGAAGAAGACCTTATCAACAAGGTGAATACAAATTTGTATGTGGTGAAAAGTCACAATAATCAACCAATTGTAATGACGATTAATGAAAACTGTCCAACTCACCGATTGGTTCATAATAACCTATCAATTTCACCCAATAACCACCATCGGACATTGTCATCGTATAACAAGTGTTCTATGTATAATGACTGCAGAGTTGTGAGAACTCGACATGAACCGCTTGTCAGAACTTCTGTTTCTCAAGAATCCAAAATTCTTCATGATCAAAAAGTTATCTACCAAAAGAGAATGTATAGAGTTGGTTTAAATCTTTTTAACAGGTTAGATTATTAGATTTGTTTAGTAACTCCTTAAATCTCAAATTTGTTTATTATTGTTTCTTGATTTCAAAAACGGAGGGTGGGGGTAATATATACATTAAATAAAAGTTTAGATGTTTATGTAATATTGATCTATATCGTATAGAAATTTCGAGGGGTTTTTAATTATAATTTTAATTACATTCCGACAAAAAATGATGGAGTACGGAGTTCTGAGGGAAATATTCAAGCCCAAAATAAACTGATTTCTTCGGATATTCAAAATAGGGATGAAAATGCTATAGATTTAAAATAACTCTTCAAATCATTGTATTTTTAATTCAGGATCCGTCCATAAATGATGGCGTGCAATTTCAGCCTATTTTTAGCACCCTCGCAACTCGTCATATTTCGTCACAAAAAGTTATATCTCCTTCAAATATTGCATCATAACTTCCTGCATTCTCCTTAAAAATCATGAAATTCTTAATAAAATTCTTATTCTTCATCCATCCTAAAACTGCAGATGCCGAGAATGTTACCAAATAAAGCAATTATTACTGTAAAAATATGGAAATGTGTTTTGTAAAACAATAAAAAAATGAAAATATAATTATATTTACATTCAAAACAAAACAAAATTATTTATGTTTCTCCATTCTTCCATAGCGATGCAAAATGTTCCTTCGTGGAATAAATTAAGAGAGCTTGAATGAATATCGACAATCCAATCTGCACTCTGCATTTTTTTCGTTTATGTTAATTACCATTAATTCTCGTTGCTGATGTGCAACGACTCTCTATGGTCTAATTTTGTGCTCTATGGATCTTTATTGGAAAAGCTGACACATGACGTTGAAATTCACTTTTGCTAATTTAACTTTGTAGTCAGCTTATTTAATTTTTTAATACTTCTGTACATATTGTTCTGTATCCGATCCATGCTTATCTATGTCCACTATAGGTTCCAGTAATGACGACTCACCTTCCTTGATTCTTGGCCTACCAGGCTAGATCTTGAAATTCAGAGATTTGTGAAATGCTGGGTTTTCTTCAAACTTTAGTATTCAATTTCCTTTTCTTTTCATTTTGTACTTTCCGTGATCATCTTTCATCCATTTTCTTTTTCAAATGAATTTTTAATTCTCCCTTTTTACTTTTTTCCAGTTCTATGTTCTGTTCCGGTGAAAGCATTCCACGTTTTTGGTGTTTGTAAAAACTCACCAGGTCAGAATATCAATTTTCGACTACAAATGAAGCTGGGCTGTAGCAATTCTTGATTCTGTGGAATTCTTACCAGTAAACACTAAGTCATCACTCGGAATGTCCGTCACTTCTTCATGAGAAAAAGGCAAGGAAGTCTTAAGAATTTCCGTATGCACAGTTTAAGAAGTCATTTTTATCAACAACTGATGTCTGCTTAGCTCTAGACATCAAAAGAGATCCTTTTTTCCGCTACAGAAATTGGCAAATCCTTTTGTTCTTTGTAAGGTGATAGGCCAGTACGTAGGCGTCAAACAGACATTGGAACATTTTACTTTTGTCCATCGTATCAGTCATATTTAAACGATATTAACCATTATCGGACGCTATCTTTGTATACATATATATTGCTGTCACTTTAAAGGTGACTTTCGACCGTTAAGGGTTAAAATGTTAAAATAATATTTACGAATCTTTTAATTTTGATTAAAAAATTCAAATTACAATGAAATGTTATAGTCATGTGAACTAGGAAATGGTATTAAAAATTTCAACATAATTGTAGCAAAAATATTTAAGACTATTTTTAATATACACCCAACTCTTTTTACAGGGTAGTAATCAGTAATCCCTCTAAAAAAGAAATGTTTCCTATAGTAAAATGAGGGATAAATTTCACGTCACCCGAAAACCAGGTAAGATGGAAACTAAAATAAAGCTATGTTATCTAGCTTAATATGATGTATACATTATATACTATACAACTTAGTGATTTTATTTAATTATGAAAATATTATCCAGTGAAACCGGGTGCAGTATTTGAAAGTGCTCCAACACTTAGGCATATTGTTGCATTTTTGGCTTCATTTTATATAATGCCAACACCAAGTTTGCATTAGGGATTTTCTATTGTTTATTAAAATAGCAGTGCTTCAAAAATAAGAAGACGATTTTTTGCACATTGTAATTTTAAATTCGTATTAAAAAAGAGTTGAGTGTATATAATATAATACTTCAATTCCATTTATATGCTATATTTCAATTAATTTAAGGTCAAAATTATTTTTTAAAATATTCCCTAATTATTAAGATACTATTAAATATTCTAAGATTTTTTCTGGGAATTTTTATCAAAATTTCTGAGATGTACTGAAACAATCAATTAATTGGTGCACATGAACCAATGTATGTGTAATTATGTTTGAATAATGATATTGGAATATAGTATAAATTTATAATTACTTTATATTCAGTTAATTATTTTAAAGATAAATGAACAGTTTCATTTGATACGTTGTGTAAAAAATTGAATTCATTTTTCGCTGAAATGATTTAATTATTTAACTTGTTTTTACAATTTTTAAAGTAATTTTTGGTCTTTTCTCTGCCATGTCTTTAGAAAGATTTTCATTAAATTTAAAAACATCTATTCTTTCATTTTTTTAGTTCATTATTTCTCAATAGTCCAACACTACCCTTATCAATCGCCAAAATACACTAAATTTACACTTATTATTATATCGTGATATTGTTCTTGTTTCGTTATATAATGTAGTTCTTCAGCAACCCATACCCAAGTGATAAGTGCTGATTGTCTTATCTCTCTGATTACTCTGATTTTTTTTCTGTGCATTTGTTATTTTTGAGAGTGAAACATTGCATGCGATTTGTAATGTGAAGCGTTTTTAACTATTTCGTTGTAATTTACATTAATTTTGGCTTAGGTATCTTAGACATTGTTTAGGCCAGCCATGCACAACCCATGGCCCGATTTTATATTTGCTGCGGCCCTAATTTATGTTTTTTATAATAAAATATATAATAATAACTGGTTCTAGAGTTTTAGTTTTTGTAATTGTCCTGTCGCCCACATTCAATTATTAATTTGCTGATACGGCCCACAGCGTTGAAAAGGTTGTGCATGGCTGGTTTAGGCACTAATGGAAGTTAAACGCTAAGTTGACATTGTCGAAGTTGCGTTTTCCACCACCCAAAACAGAACACTGTTGGTACAGTGATCAAGGAGTTATATAAAATTATCAATTTTGGACATTATTGACGACTGGAATGAAATGATTGAAAGTGCAAATAAAGAGTGCGGAAGAAGGTATGGTTGGATACATGCAATGAATTTAAGCAAGAAGTCTGTGGTTGACTAAATTATTTGCCTAACCAAAATGGTTGCACTAGTAAATATAAATACTGGAAATTTTGATAAGTTATTCCAAGTTTCTGACGAGATCTTTACCAACGATAACCTTCATAAACTATCAGAACAATAACTTAATGTGAATCAGGTTGATTTTCTGAAAATAATGAGCACAAGTAACATATCACATAATTAATCAGTAAAAGTTTAGCTACAGCTACGAAAATTAAGGATCATTTTTTGATAATTGACTTCAATTTTGAAAAGAAGACGAGGCGTTAAAGACTAGATGACCTTCTTGCTGAAATTACTTCAGGAAACAAAATGACAAGCGAGTTCATAATCAAACATTTAAACACTGCATATGTGATTTAATATTTTAATATAAAATATAATTGAAATGAACTTATTACTTCTTGGTCGATTGTATTTATTAAATTTTAGAATGAATTTGTTGGACACTGTATCATTTAGCACTTTGCTTTTTCGGAAGTTTTCTAATATATTATTGTACTGTAAATATTAGATGGAGTTTCGTAAACAAATTGCGTAATATATTGCACAGTAAATAATATATAATCCCCATAGAAAAAGATTACAGATGACTAGCTTGTATGTTTTTTGTATCTTTTGTTTTCTAAAGTTTAACTATATTTTATAAAATGAAAATGATCAATAAAAAATTAGAAATATCTCGTTGGGAACAAATTTATATTTTAAAATAATAATAATTATTATTTTTATTAGTTATCTTACACAAACTTTATGTTTTATACATTTCATTAGTTAGAAATGTTAGTACGTCGTTTTTTAAAATAGATTCATAATGAATGTATAAAGGCATTTACATTTCTACTCACCTTTTTTTGAATAGTGTTTATTCTTTTCCAACTACGGACGTATGTATATGTATCTGTCAATTTATATTGAAAATTGCTTTTGAATGGTAATGCTTAAATGAAATTATATTCTTTATACAGCTTACTTTTTAATTTATCGGAATTTTATTAGTTTATAATTCATATTTTGTTATGCATGCGTAGCGAACGAGATATTATGTAAGTATCAAAATTTGATACTTTTTCACATATGAATTTGTGGATTATTAAATTAATTAGTATGTTTTACGGGGATTTTTTTATTAACCTTGTATTTTTATATTTCATCAATTAACGCCTGGAAAAATATCAAATCATTTATAATTAAATTTGAAACGTATTATTTTATTAAAAATTTTTAATATTCGTTGGAAAAGAAGGATGTATATTATGAATGTTACAAAAATGCTATCTGTTCATAAACGCTTATACATTGGAATTTAGGTGTATTAATTGATTGAGTTGAAAATACACCTCTATAACGAGGTGTATTCCATAAATCGTTTGACGTTCATGATCATAAATAAATTATAACTGTCAAAACTGCCGAAAATCTTTCAGTCGAAAGAAGTATTTAGTTTAAATTTTTCAAAGCAAAGGTTTTTACATATTACTGTAGAAAAAACAAATCATGTTACCCAATACCTATTTTCAATCAGTTTACATTGAATTTATTAAAAAATATTATCACTATATTAGATTGTAAATATAATTCAACACCGTTTTATTTATCTTATAAGTATCATTTATTAAAACTTACAAATAACTATTGTATTACAGTTATATGCTCATACTAAATTTTAATAAATTTAATATTTATAATGTACATGCCTGTAATAATTATACTTAAAAAGAAAATTTCACAAGTATTTTCACGCAAGTCGACCACTAATTTCAACTCTAGATGTCATATAAAGTTTCAACTATACATAAATAAATATGTACAAATATTTAGTCACTGTTGTCATCATTATACCCACATACATCATTATATGCACATACATACACATATATTTATAGTCTATATGAGGTCCTATAAACAATTATTACGTACTTTTCCTAAAGAATTTATGAAACGAACGCGGTAAAGGATGAAACAAAATAAAATTCGAAAAATTTTAAATTGTAGAAAATGTCAAAGTCACAAAATTTTCCATTCATGTTTTCATTAGAAAATATTACATTAAATATTAAAACCTGATCCATTAACCCATTTCTAGCACTATAGAAAAGTGTAAATTTTCATTTTAACTTTAAAAATCATAATTTTTTGGGAATTTGAAGAGGTTGTGGCATTTTATACTAATGTATAATTAAGTTTTGAATTTTGTTTACTTTTTGTTTATGTGTGCTTATACAATTGACCCTTTGATTGGTCGTTCAAATTGAATGATAAGAAGTGATTCGTGTGCGTGTATGTGTGCGTGCGTGACCTCGTAAAATTTATGGATTTTGTGAATGTTTGATTTATTAGTTAAACATTTTTATTGATTGTTAAAATTATCTATTCAACTTTGGTGAAAACATTGGAAATTATTAATACAATTTGAATGGTTAATAAAGATTTTTATTTATTATTCTTTGTCCGACATTTTAATGGTAAATCACCAGTATTCTTGACAGTGTTATAATGACTTTATTACTTTCTTTAATATTATAAAAACTGTAATACTTTCATATTGTAATTCTATTTAAAATCTATCTATCTATATATATATCAACTTTCTATAATTATCATGATTTATTGACAATTGCACTTAATATAGTATTGTAAATTCAATCATCTATCTGAATATAAATTAAATGACAAAAATAATGAAATTAATTGCTTTAATTTATTACAAATTTCATTTTAATCTCCATCACTAATTCTTAGTTATTTTGAAAATTATTGATTATTTATTGAATTAATCTATGAAAAAAAGAATTTTTCATTAATTTATTAATTGCTAAAATATTGATATTTTTGTGTTTATTTATCCTTTTTGCAAATTTAAGAAATTCAGTAGTCGGCATCAACTACCTCATCAAGAATCAGTTCATTAAACCTCACCCGTCTCATATTGCCAAATTTTTATTAACCAAAAATGGTATCAGTCGCAGCGCAGTTGGTGATTATATTGGTTTACTTAATGATCCTTTAGCGTTGCAAGTAACCAAGTAAATTTTTTATTATATTTTCAACATTGTTAACTAAAAACGTTTTTAGATATTTTCTTAGGCGTATTAATATGAAAAATAAAGAAGTCGATGAAGCTTTGAGATCATTTATTTATTACGTACACTTACCAGTGAGTTTTGTTTATCTTTTTGATTCTTTTTTAATAAATAAATGATATATCTATTAAATCAGTATATGTGATGCTTTAATAAACCATTCATGTTTTGGATGTTGAGAACATTTTACTAGATTTTCAAAACCTTTAAGGAAAACGTACTTTTAAAACTGAAGACTTTTTGAAAATTTGTGAGATTTCACTATCATAAATGGGATGCAAGAATATGTTAACATGTTCGAATCATATTAAATCATATTGTTCATGCAAATTTAATGGAAATTTAGACATCAAAATAATAAATATTGTCAAAACTTAATAAGAACTTGGATAACAAATTTCATAGATTTTTATGTATCTTACTCAATGAAATTTGGCTTTCAATAAAATGTGTTCTCTAAAAATACCTATTGATTTTACATGCTTTAAAGACACTTCGAATGTGAAGAGAAGATTTTTATCTACTAATTTAACTCTTTACATTCAAAGTTTCCTCTTAAATACCGACAGTGCCTTTCAGATACTAACAATATGATTCTAGAGCATTTCGGTAAGAGGAATGATTATTAAAAACAGCTACTTTCAGTAACTTCAATATAGACAAAGTAATTTGAAATTCCTTTATGATAATTTATGAAACCAACTTCGCAAGTGTCTTAAATACAATGGACAACCAAGACATAGCAAAACAGCCCAATCTTTGAAATATTAAATCAATTAACAGGTTTCTTGGTAAAATCCAACTCGAACAAAACAAAAACGAAACGGTAATCATAACTTATCTATGGAACAAGATCCATATCAACATAAAAAGAAGTGCGCTTCAGTAACTCGTCGTTTGGAGAATTCAGGTTCAGGCATACGTTCCTGGATTAGATTTTCTCCTTGACTTTTCTCATAGTATCGCTTAATAAAAGACAATATTAAAAGATGTGACATTATTGTGACATTATTGCAGATTTAATTGTATTATTATAAGAACTTTTTTTCATCCAATTTCACCACTGATTATTTTTTCCATTGAAATTATTAAAAAGAAAGATTGAAGACTATAAATCAGTAATATATCGATGTTTGTTGATACTCACGAATATCGATATATTACTGATTTATAGTCTTCAAGCTCTCTTTTTAATAAATTTAATTGTATTAGTTTTTACGTGATATTTTCCTATTACTTACGACATCATTGAAGGGACCAAAAACATTGGTACTGAATTGCCTGGGATCAATTATATAGGAGCCTAAATACTTGTTACCGAACAATATAGTACATTAAGAATCAAAATATTATAATTTACAGTTAAATTTCAATTCATGTAATTTCATATCTTATGTAGTGTTTTATCCTGCAACAATTTGACTGTAAAATTTTGTTTAGTAAAAGCTTGAAAGGTTGAAATTTTTGTGAAAAGACTTTTTTCACTCAATGATACCTACATTTAATAGCGAGATTATTTTGTTAATTTTTAAATCCATTTAAATTATTGTATTTTCCCACATTTATCTCGAAGGGTATATAGCCACATATTTTCATGTCTGCAATATATATTTCAAATTTTTCACTGAATTTAACTTACCCTTTATCAATTCTTTTTTACTGGTTTGGTTAAAATTCGCGAGTTATACCCACCTGCGAGATATACGTGGGAAAATACGGTAAATATGTTAAAAAAAAATTACACGATAAAGATAAATTTATGTCAGATTTGATATAGTATGTCAGAAATGCAGATTTTGATATCTATGATTAGAGTACCTGTTAATTTGTCACTTGGTACTACTTACCAATAAAGATCATATGATAATGTATTTTTTAGTCTAAACATATTCATTATATGTTTTATTTAGTATAAAGGTCATCCGATTTGTTAAATAAAGTTTTACCTGTGTTCAGCGATTATTTGTGATTATTTGATACGCATATTTGTAAACTTTGAGTAGGTCACCCGGAATTTTAATTAAAAACCTCGATTTGTTTATATTTTATTTTTTGATTTTACAATTGAATATTTATATTAATATTTATATTTAACAGTAGTTCGAATATTAAGAAATCTTAAGAAATCAAGAATAATAAAATAATAACGCCGCTTTATAATAATTCATACGAGTATTTTTGTCTGATTTCATTGGATAATAAATATCTTTCCGTATTTATGTTTGATAAAATGTCTCGTTAAATAAACAATTTTAGTTCTTAAATCACGTATACCAGCTACAAAATTGATTAAGAAAACATGAAATTCATATTGATAAGATACATAAGGAAAATGAAATAAAGGAACTGGGCCTCTATTATTTTTCTACTTGAAAAGAAAACATTAATAAAGAATGTGATGAATAAAATTATACTTTATGCATTTTCCTTCAAATTTGTAGAAATCTGAAAATCAGCATTTTCTCATTTTTATACCAAAAATATGAACTTGAAGTACTGTTCTTGAGCAATTAGGAATTTTACACTTATTTTTCGTAATTTGATTTTAACAGTATTGCAGCGCTCTTTAAAAATTTCAACATTCTACTTTTTTTGCAAAGATTGGTGGGTCACATGCGTCTACGCCAGTGGTTCTCAACCCGTGTTCCGCGAAAAAAATGGCATTTTATCTTTAAATTTGCGTTTAAGATACATATCATCAAAAACCTCAATTAATTTTTTTATAAGATGATTCAATAAGAAAGCCGTTACACAGATATATAAACTTACAAATATAAAAGTGTTTTTATTGCTTGTTATTGTTGCGCGTGGTATTTTCTTCGCTTATAAGAAGGTATTGTTTACGTTTACGACAGATTTATAGTAATTTGTGATTGGTCAAATTAGATTTTTGTCAGTGTTCCGTGTAAAAAAAAATCATGTGAATGGTGTTCCACGCTTTTATATTAATTGAGAACCGCTTGTCTACGCTATCAGTTAAATTTAAAAAATTGTTAAAAATAATTAATTATTGAAATTATTTTTTCATTTTAATCATATAATTTATACTTTTTTCTATTTACTTTAGTGTTTAAGTTTTATATCATAATAATCATGTGTCGGATTGTAAAATACATTATTTCTCTTTTATATATCACTGAACAGTCCATTTGTACATTGTTTGCTTGAACCTAGAATTACACTAGTTTACGCATAAATGCATGTATTACATTTTAATATTCCTTTTTCTCAGACAATATCGGTTCCGTTAGAACTATCAATTTTGTAAACAATAGTTACAGACATAATTTATAATCATAAATGATGGTTTTCTGATATAATTTTTCTAATTATATTAAATGATTGTCATAAAGTCTATTATTTTGTTGAAGTATGATGCTATTTTCCAACACATTGACTTACTTTCTGTTTTGACTTTTCGATTTCCGTTTCACTAAAATCATTTTTTTATAATCCATCTTGATTGCTAATTTATCACATCTTATTTTATTCTTCTTTTTTCTCACAGATCTCATGGGTTCACCTGTTCTCTCAATTTTCTCTATATTTTTGAGTTTGCTTCTCACTTTCTATGGATGAATATAAATATTAAACTTTTAAAAATTTTTTCTTCGGCATTAAGTTCATGGGAAAAGTAGGTAACAAGATTAAAGTGTTGCAACTTGAAATGTTTATCTACATTAATGATATTTGATTCTTTAAATTGAATGATTTGGATTTCATAATCTTCGCCAAACTGATAATTTGCTGAATTAGTTTTAGAAGCTAAAAATGTATTATTTGCTATATGACATTACATGTTTGAAAATGAACAAAGTGTGAATACGTGACAAAAACTTTTATTAATTTAAAATATAATATTATAAGAACTTTTTTTACAATTTCACCACTGGTTTTTTTTCATTGAATTTATTAAAAAGAACTTGAAAACTATAAATCAGTAAATATATCAAAAACATCGATATATTTATTGATTTATAGTCTTCAAGCTCTTTTTAATAAATTCAATAAAAATATAATATTTAAACAAAGTTCTATTTTTTCATTATTATAATTAAAATTGATTAGATTTAATTAATTTAATTCTGAAAATAGACGATCTCTACAACACATGAACAGCTTAGACTTCGTAAAATACATTGAAATGAGATAAATATTTATTATTGTTATTAAATTTTACCTTAGATAAAATTATCTTTTTATCTTTTTTACCATCTCTTTTCAATTTCTTTTATTTCCATATCTTTTTTATGCTATCGATCATTATTTCTTTTTATATTTTTTACAACTGAAATATTTCATTGATAAATAAAAATATTAATATCTTTTTAGGGTGAATCTCAAAAAATTTCCCATTTAATGGAAGAATTTAAAGAAACATATGTTCATCAAAATGATAGAAGTCAATTCAAATCTCTTGATACAATAATGGTTCTGGCTTACGCAATAATTATGCTTCAAACTGATGCACATAATCTATCAATAAAAAAGAATGAAAAAATGACTTTGGAACAATTTGTTAACAATCTTCGTGGAGTTGATGAAAGTGATTTTTAGATTAAAAGATTTTTAAAGAATAATAATTTGTATTTACCATGTAGACAATGACATTGATCGTAATATTCTTGAGCCTATTTATATGAGAGTAACTGGTAAAGAATTGAAAACAATGCCTGATCACACTGACCAAGTGCGACGTTTGAATGATATAATATGTGGTCCAAACAAACCAGTTGATTTAGTTAACCGTGTTCGACGTTTTATGTGCTATTGTAGGCTATCAGAGGTCAGTATACCAGATAAGATTTTAATTGAAATTATTTACTACATCAAAATTATATTGCATATGGTTTTCAAATAGAAATTTGTCGCGTTATTTACTTAAAACATTATCACGTTAGTCAGCTATCATTTGAACTTAATTTATTTATTTTGTCAAAATATGAATCATGTTTGATCAACGGCTGAAGGATATATGAAAATATTATTGCCGGCATTAGGGTTATTGTGAAAAGTATTAGAGCCTAAGATCAATTCGTTTTCAGTAATACAAACGAGGTTTGGAAAAGCTGACAAAATGTGATAATAATAATAATAATAATAATAATAAGTAATTAATAATAATAATAATAATAATAATAATAATAATAATAATAATAATAATAATAATAATAAACAAATAAATGATAATAGTCCTTTGCAGCAAATTATATATTGAATAAATTGAAATAATTATCGATTATAAAATTAATCCTTATCAATTTTTAAATTTATATTATAATTCAATTGTTTAATATTTAATTAAATGCTACTAACAAGAAATCATCACTTTATAATATTAATAATAATAATAATAATAATAGCAGTAATAATAGTAATAAGTATGATATTATTTTTTATCAGAATTCATACTTTCATGTATTTAATTATTTTTTAATATTTCTTACTCATAAATTATGTTAGGTCAACCTGTTGACTGTTGAATTTCAAATTAAATATTTAATCTTTCTCATTTATCACGAAAACATTACTATTTTTAACAAAGAATTGAAAAAAGTCATTAATTAGAAATTATAAAAATGATATAAAATAAAGATGATTCCAACAATAATGAGTCTGTTGGAATTGAATGTGGTTTTAAGTCTATGACTCTCTTTATTTCATAATCAAAGGAAATTGAACTCATTATTTTTTTGATTTTAATCTATTTTTATGTTTTTCATTAATTTTTAAATATTATCTTTTTTTCCATTTTCAACTTTTATATTTCAGATTAATTCTATATATGTTTATAGATATAAAATTTCTATCTATTTTTTCATCGCGATATTTTATCTATTTCCTTGACAATATGTACGAGTTATTTCCTATTTTAATTTTTTTGCAAAAGTAGCAAATTGAATTATCAGCTTTTTTTCTCATGGAAAATAGAATTTCAAAACCGATGAAAATTTTAAGTGGAATTTCAGTTGAAAAATAATTAAATGAGTACTAATTTTAATTTTGTTATTTCTGACTGCGGACTCCTGATTAAATTAAAAATATTTATAGTCGCTCTTGCGTCTTTTTAAAATTTATTAATTTTGTTTAAACATATTATTATGTCAATTAGTGATTTAATAACAGACTGTGGATATTTTTTATAATTACAATACTTTTTAAATTTCTCTCCTGATTTTGATAAATTTTTGAAGATTTTTAATGATTAATACCTTCACATTTAAATTAGAAATATAAAAATATATTTTTTAAATTATGTCATTTAAAATTCGTGATGCATTATTATTACGATTATTATATTTCTCTTCGCAACTAAAAAGTTCTATTATTTTCCCTTTGGCAGAAATTTTTACAAATGAAAAATATTAGTTTCTAAATGTTTCTGCTTCTATTTCTCTTTCATTGCGTAAATTTAATTGATAACTTAAGAGTTGTTAAAAGGGTGTTACGTTTGGCTTAGGCAGAGATTAGTGATTGAAATGCATAACTCCAGTCAATGCCATTGTTGTCTTAAATGTGTATATTATATTTGTATATCAAATTGGAATTTGCTTGTTTTTCACTTTGTTGGGTCAATAAATTTTTCCTGGAATTAATTGTGTCTTAACTAATTAAATATTCTTTCAAAATATACCTCGAAATGGTGCCTTCCTAGTCTATTTATTTGGATAATTCGGAAATTTCTTATATCTCAACTGTTCTTATTGGTTCGCATGGTATTTAAAAGGAAGCAACTTTTCGATAATTGGTACTGACAACGATATTCGCACGACTAAATCTTCAACAGAATTTATGAATTCGAAAATCGAACCAAGTCATCATTTTAAATTAAAAATATTACTCAGATTTAACGACTTCATAAATACTATCTATCGCGTTTTCTGTCAGTTATTTATCCTCAAATTTCAAACGCTTCCAGCTTTAAAGGACTTCTCTACCATAGTTTCGACTCCTAGTTAATCCATACGGTCCGAATTCCACGAGCACTCCCACAGTGTGCCGATATTTTATGTTTAATATTCTTAAAATATTTTTACATTACAAACATGAAAGTGTAGTTATTAATAATAATACTATTGCAATTTTAAATTATCCTATTTTAAGAATGTCTAATACACATTAGAAATATGATATTCGCTTTTAACCTTTAAAAGACCACATGGGATCAAAGGAAAATACGTTTAACGTGAAATTTTCTTGTATTTCACTTATTGGAGCGTTATTGAACTCAAGATTGTGCTAGTCAATAGCTTTTAATACATTTATTTTAATCTCATTCTAAATTTTGATAATAATTAACAATACAAATTAACAATTACGAAATTAAAAAAACATAATTAATTTAATTAAGAAAATTATGACAAACTTTAAAGACTTCTCTGAGGTGTTAATAACGATTACTAGATCAAAGGTTGACCTGTGAGAGAATTTAATTAGAAATAGGGTTGATTTAAGTAAATTATATTAGAAATTTGATTGCAAGCAAAGAAATTTTAAAGGTTGTCCTAGTAAGAAATTGTGGTCAATAGTTGAAATTTTTGTAAGACTAAATGACGAGCCAAAAACTGGTTTTTAAATTTGTTTTACGATATGATTGTGTAGAAAATTGGCGAAGGGTATTTACAAAAATTACGAAATAATTAAATAAGAATCACTTAAAGGAGACTAATAAATGAATTAATTATCAACAATTTAGTTTTATCAGAAGTCTAGCCATTTTACTATTCAAGAACTTTTGTATCCAAAAGGTAGTCGTAATGATATTTTGTATAAATCATATTTGGTTTGAAATCATGTAATCGTCATTTATATCTTGTCTGCTAGAACGCCATTTTTTGTATAAATTCCTTTAATATTTTCAATATCCGTTTAGTCGTGATGGATTGAATCTTTTAGCTTCTTCGTCAAACTGATGAATGTTTAATTTATTATTGTAGAATTAATTTCAGTATATATTAGTAATAATGTTCTTAATTGGTCTTTATCATTTCTATGATTTCTCATAACCTTTTTAAGATAGGCCTTTATTATAGTTTTTAATATAAATAATTTTCCTTATTTAAAAATTATTAATTTTCCGTTTTCATTGATCAGTGATCAAACTTTAATCAAATTAATATTGAAACAATTGTAAATATTAAACATAAATATTAAAATCTAGTTTATAGGACCATATTATAATAACTATAAGATGGTCAGGCTTAATCTTCGAATGTGTAATAGCTGCAATAGAAAATGAATTTACGTTGTATGTTTTTGTTTATAACACGTTTTTCAATATTTGGTACTTTTGTCGTATTTCCCCACAGTTAAATAATTAGTTAAAAATACTTAATCGTAAAATATGATTTTTAATAAATTAATTTATTAATTAATTTATATAATGAAAAATATTAATTAATATTAATTAAAAAACAAAATCACTTGATAATAAAGTGAAATGTGGTTTCCTGCTGGATATGCAGTCGACCTTTCTCCAAAGAAGAAAGTTTTCTTGAAGAAACATTTTTCGAAGGTTCAAAAATAAGACTTGATAAAATATTTAAGTTAATATATTATTGGACCTTCGAAGAATGTTCCTTTCTAAATCTCCAAAGGATTTAGGAATCGGAGAACATGCCTTCGTAGATTACCGCAATTTTCTTGGCGAAATTTGCGCCATGCTATTAATAGCTTCTCGAGTATTGCTTGGTGGTCCAGAGAGAGAGGTTCAAATTGATTAATCTCTCTTCGTAAGAAGAAAATACAATCGTGGGCGAATGGTACTGGACCAATGAGTTTTCGGCACTATTGATTTTGTCACAAAGGAATCAATTTTAGTTCCCGTGTAGAGAATATGTGGATCCGTCCAAAACGCCGAAATAAAAAGGAATGCGAGACTAATTCGGATTTATTGGAAAGTTACATGTGTGAATTCATGTGGAGAGGGAAATATGGCGGAGATCCTTTTAGGAATATAATGGAAGACCTCAAATTGTATTGTATATAAATATGTAAAGATATTTATTTTTTTTATTTAGAGATGTTGTTTTGTTAATTTATTTATTTATTTAACTAATTATTTAACTGTGGGGAAATAAGACAAAAGTACCCAATATTTTTTCTGTATTGTGAGGATAGTCATGATTTTTACACTTATTATTTAACAATTGTTTTATTTTAATTTTTGAAACTTTCATTTTTAGAGTTTAAGTAATATGTTTAAAAGATAAATAAAAAAAATTAACTAACATGAAATGTTATGCTATATCGGTTGGCATTAAGTGTATTTTCCGATTTGGTGACTCGGGAATGAGCACTTTGCATAAATAATGATAAAAAAGTTACAATTAACTTTGGTAGATGAAAAATTGAAACTTTTCATACAATTTTAATACCAGAAGTATTTCAAAATTCAATATTGTTTACTTTTGGAATTTTCACAATATAATATTTACTGAAATATGATAGTGAGGTGTAACTTTTCATGTGTCAGAATTTGTTATTAGTAAAAAAGATACTAATCATTGTAAAAACACATCTATCTGGTCAGTTCTAGATTAAGGATGAGGCAATTAAGATATGGTTCGCGCGAAAAAATGTAAGGCAGTGCAGAAATGAGTAATTAATTGAATTATTAGAAAAATTCGAAAATGACATTTGCTGCAACATGTATAACAGTAAGGCAAATATAGTTGCATAAGTTGCAAAATTTATTTCACATCAACTTAATTATTTCTATATTATAACTTTTTACATAAAATTGATCAGTATGAAATGTAAAGCGTATTGTATGCGTCCTTGAATAATGAAGATTACACCTATACCTCACTTTGCGTTGATTCGGTTTGCGTTGCTCCCGTTTGCTTAGTATATTTTCTCATCACTCAATTTTCAGTTTGCGTTTAAATTGTTTCACATTAAGTTGCGTCTTTATTTGCAATTTTGCATTATTTTATAATTCTCAGTAATTTTAATGAAATATAGAAAGAATAATATTGCGAAACAATTAAAATAGAAATATGAGAGAGATATCCATAATATATACTATAAAAAAATGCTGCTTCAATTTCCATCGTTTCAGTTTGTGTAGCATTTTTACAGAATTAATTATGAACGCAAAGTTAGGTCTTGGCGTATAGGATTACTGATTCTACTTTGTTTAATGCAAGATAAATTTAACTGAAATCTTTTGTAAACTATTTAAATACTACCGTAATGACCCGTCCCAAGATAACCATCTTGATATAGAAAACCATTTTGATATAGAAAATAATTTGTAATAGACTATACGTATTAAAGTACTTAAATATATTATTATGTATCTAATTATATTTCCATTGTATATTATAAACACTATTCTATGTGAATATTGCTTATTGTGAACACAACAACCATTTTTCGAACTTTTTAATAAAATTTGTTAATATTGACAATACCTGCTATTATCAACTTAACATAAATTTAAAAACTTTTTGTTTTTATTCGTTAGTATTTTGAAAAATCGGCCTATAAAATGAACATTGATATGTCAAAAGAAGAGAAAAAAGATAAATTCTTAAGAATATATAATATTTCTATGGTTAGTAAGTAAAAAACTATATTCAAACTAAAATTCATTAAAACATTTCGAGAAATCGAAATATTAGTCTAAAGACCAAAGAAAAAGATTTTTTTTATAAATAGTTCCTGAATCAATGAATGAGGTATAATACAATTAATATAGTTTTTTTTAGATCCTACTAATAATAACGTTAATAATTAGATATGAAAATTCATAACGTGAAACATTCACAATTTTAATAAATAGTAATCAATAAATATTCTAACATATAATCAATAAATAAGTGTCAGAATAATAATTTATAAGTTCATTTATAAATATTCTAATATATATTAAATGTGAGTATATGCTGCCGACTAAAATGTCTAATAAAAAATTCTGTGATAAAAAATGTTAAGAACTTATTTTATTCAAATCTAAAATGAAATTATTAATAAATTTTTTCAATTTTCAATCATTAAATTTTGATTTATTTATACAAAAACATTTTCCTAAATATTGAAACCGAATCTTTCCAAAATACTCAATGGGTTTCTGTTCGAAGTAGTTGATGGCTCACTTTTTTTACCTTTTATTTTTGAGCAATTTCTTGTTTCAATAAAATACATTTCTATTAAAACCAGAATTGCAAAACAATTTGGGTTCAAAAAGTGAGCCAGCTCTGTGACACCGTTATAACAAATTATTAAAAATATTGGAAGATTTCTACTCTTAACATTTCCATACCAGATTTATTAAATTTTATTTATTTGCACATTGGAAATTTATGTATTGTAATTAATACAAAACTATTCTGAAAGTTTTAATTATTTGTGTATATATATATATATATATATTATAAGAACTTTTATTTCTTCCAATTTCACCACTGATTATTTTTTCCATTGAATTTATTAAAAAGAGAGTTTGAACAAACATCGATATATTATTGATTTATAGTCTTCAAGCTCTCTTTTTAATATATATATATATATATATATATATTATTATTATTATTATTATTATTATTAAAATAATTTTTGTAGTAATTATTTATTATGTTATTGCATTTTAGTGTCATTTTACTATCAAATTTATATATTTTTTCTCATCATAAAAGACTTTATGTTTCAACAATTTCAAATTAATAAAATTTTATCAAATTCGTGAAAATTTAACTTTTTTAATCAATGCTTACAATTATTATTATTATTTTTATTATTATTATTATTATTATTATTATTATTATTATTATTATTATTATTATTATTATTAATGAACGGAATCTTTAATGCCACATGATGTCACATGTGTTGCTAATATGACAAAATTATCAAATAATTCCACAAAATTTCACTGAAGTTGCGTCTCAATCGGCATTGTTATATCTCACATAATTATATTTTTCATTGCCAAAAATCACAAATTGTGATTCATGATGTTCATTCTTGTTATAATAAAGTGAATTTGTAAATATTATCAACAAAGTTATAACAGATTTATTTCTCACGATTTTTGTGAAATATCAATCTGAAAAAAAATGTTTATTTGATAATTGAAATTTTGGTTGTTTTTAATGTTGCTTTTTTATTTGAATTTTCATCTTTTTCAGATTGTTGATGATAATAAGAAAAACAAACCTGCTGCACATCAAAGAGAAGTGTTCCTGTTTAATGATTTATTAATGATAACAAAGTTGCAAAACAAATCAAGAAAAGAGGACCAATATCAATGTCGGTATGCCTTGCCTTTGGTGGATCTCCAAGTGAAACAGTTTCGAATGTCAAGTAAATGATCATTTTATTCTTTTGGAATTTTCAATTTTTATTACAGTTAATTTTAAAATTTCTTTAACGTTGAGTATTGAAATTAAATAAAATAATAATAGGAAATTAAATCTTGACAATTATTTGTATATTAAAAGTTACCATTTAAAAATATGTTTGTAAATATTAGAAAAACACTAAAATAATACAAATAAAACAGCAAATAAAATTTTTTTTAATTGAGTTTAGTGAGTGCATTTTAAACATTGATTTTATAAGTCCAAATATATAATCCATCAATGATTCGCAAATGTTTCCCAATTATTTATAAAGTATTAATTATGCATCTTTTTCATTTCGAAAAACTATTAAGCTCAAAAATTTTTCTTATTTCACACTGAACTCAATATTTACCAGAGATAATAATTAGTTATGTGATCCTTTGGGATTTAGAAAGACATTAACTTCTGTAAATTTCCCAACCAATGACCCTAATACAAAATTTTCACCCACAGTTTGAAGTGCCTATTATTTATTTTATGATGTTTACATTCGAAATACAATTCGTATACTTTTCCGATGTGTAGAAATATACATTTCATGTAAGCTTTTGTGGTGAACATCCTGCAGAGTAAACTAAAAGTGTTTGTGTTATTCTTGTACTTCCTGTTTAGATGGCATGATTAAAACTATTAAATTAAATTTACAAAACAGGAAACGTTTCTTAAATCCAAAATTAGCGTTTGATTCAATCTGCACAATGAATCAAAGTATATTAGGAATATTTGTCTGAATAATACTAAAATTAAGTATTCGCCTTTTGTTTAATGTATTAAATATACCTAAATTATCTAAAAATTATAAATCTCATGATGAATAAATAAATCCAAAAATAACAGAAGGTGTTGAGAAAAATATGAAAGCTGATTAATAAATTAATTAATTAAGACGAATTAGATTATATTATTGTCAGTGTATAATATTTAGGCAAAGTAACTTAAAAGGAATATTTCTTTAATTATATTTTTAATTTATTATACAATTATTATATATAAATAAGCAAATTCTTCGTTTGAAATTTATATACAGCCAATTTTTTTTGGACCATCATATAATTTTGCTTTGAAAAAAATACTTTGTCAATTTAAATATAATAATTTTGTATCAGCTTTTCAGATTTTTTAATATTCAATTATTATTTTAAAATCTTGATTTAATTTGCAATGTGATTATGAAATTTATTTGTCATCATTATAAGCATAGAAAATTGTTTTCAATGGATCTCTCATACTGTGATTGTTTATGTTATTATGATTTTAAAATATTTTCGAAAAATTTTGGAAATTACAGTATTGAAACTAACTAAACGATTAATTTTTTTCTTTTAAAATATCTGTTATTTCCAATTTTGAAAAAAAAAATTTTCAGTGAAAGTTATCAGTGAATTATTATTTTTTCTTATCCACAGAAAATTATAGTTTTAGATTTTTTAAACATATTTTTTTTATTTGGTAATAATTATTGGAAATAAAATAAACTAAATGTCATTAAGTAGATATTAAGTTTGGTTGGATTTGATATGATTAACTAATTTATGTGATAATTTTATTTATGACGTAATTCTTTTTTGTTGAATGTTTATATTTATTTTCATTGAATGTCAATTACCGCGTACCTTATGACCAAAACTGTATTTCACATTTCTAAGATGAATATTTTCATAAGTTTTTTTAAATTTGTATTTTTTAGTATTGTTTTTATTCTTCAAAAGTTTTTTTTTAAAGTTTTAAATTTACGTAACTCATCTTATTGAGTTTTCTGTCATGTGCACTACTGGAAATAGGTAAATTTCAATAAATCACTATAGATCGCAAAAGGTTCGAAGGGGATAATGGTTATATTTTCTATATTTTTGGGGCATGAGCAAGTAGAACTTAACATTTTCAATGTTACGCAATGGAATTTGAATGGATTTATGTAAAATATTATTAAAATCTTTTTATCCTTAATCTGATATAACATTTGTCAAACGTCATTGTAAATTAAATGATTTATAATCTAAAACATGCTCAACTCAAATATTTTGTTTTTAATAGTTCAGTTTAAATTCTTGAAATATATAATTGGTAAAATGGAAAGGGGGAAATTCATTTGATTTCTGTAATGAATTAGATATAAACTTCTAAACAGAATGATATTTTCAATTGAACAAATTTATTAATGCTAAATGAAATATTCCTTGACAGATTGGATTGCATGGGGTGGGTTGATTTATCGTGTACTGGAAACTGACTGATATGGAACGTCAATTGATATCTTTCTTATCCATCTTATATGGGGGTTTATTAGCAGAGAATGTCACTGATTTTTATTACCATTAAATCTTTGATTTTAGTTTTATAAGAATTAAATTAGCATTCCTTCTCATTGAGAAATATGACTTTCCCTTGGAATTTTTGATTAATTTGTTTTAATTAACGAAATGCAAGTAGTGTAAATTCAAAGAAGAATTATCAAGAAATTTACATTAAAATGATTAGTAAATGATAGGATAAGCCTTTAAACTTGCAGCAAGGCATATCATATCATTTACTAATTATTTTATTGTGAGTTAATGCTGCTACCAGGAAACCATCATTTTATTATCAAGCAACTTTTCTGGGGTAGCTAAAAATTTAATTTTATTATGGATTTTCTGACTTTGAAGGTAGGATTCAAATTGTAGATTATTTCAAACGTGATATAGATCAAAACGTATGTATAAAACGGAAACGATTTATAAGTTATTGAAATGTTGAAAAAGCAGGAAAAGGACCGTTATTTATAGGTATGTTTTATTATTTGTTCAGTAATAGTATCCAGGAATTCCGTTTAAGAATCTGAAGTAAAATTTAATTATTTTTATTTTTACATTTTAAAACACGCTAAAACTAAGTTGGAAAATTAATATAAATTATGCAAGTTGAGTGTTTATTAAAGTTACATATCCTACTAAGGTTTATACAATATAAACTTTATTATAAACTTTTTTACTGCTATTTTAATAAATAAATAAATTTCTTATTCATTTAATATGTATTCAGATTATGAATTTGGAATCCATTTAATGAAGAGAAAGACCAATGAATCGATTATTAAACTAAATGCTCTGTGTCAATTGGATCAGAAAAAGTTTTCTTCGACCTTAGTGATTGCATTTTCGAATCTTTAGAAATGTCAAAAATTAACCAATCTGAGAGTCTCTCCTATACTCATTCCCATCCTGAATTGAGCAGTCCAAAAATCAACCCAATTAATCTTGCCAACCAGAAGTCAATATTTTATCAAAAAGTAACTAATATTACTCCTAATCCTCCTCGACGTCAGGAATCCTTAGTAAAGAACGGTAAGAATTTTTTAATTATTTTTAAAATTAATTATTAATACATTTTATCTTAAATATCGTATAAACTCTTGTGTTATATTATTTTCTTTATTTTGTAATCTATGTTATTAAATACTTATTTTTTTTTATTTTTCATTCTCCATTAAACTTTTTTATATTGCTTCCAATCCTAGATTTGATATGAAAGCTTTTACTTTTAATTTTGTAGTATTTTTTGCGCGTTGACTACTTCCATATTAAAATTTTTCAACACAGTATATTCGCATTGTTGGCTCTTCTGCATTGCTTTATTCCAAATGTATCATGTGTGAAACATGGACGCCCTAGGTCAATGATCCATGTATCACATGAAATACACCGGATAGACAGTGTATTTTATCTATAATCTTATTTAATTCCCAGTCGAAATATCGTTTGATTTGACAGGGATATAGTCAATATTTCCCACAAATATTTGGTTATATATATATATATATATATTGTTTTATCATAAACCCTGCGAACAGCTTATAATTTATGCTTCATTTATTGTTTAGGTTTTGTTATTTTTTCTGTAAAATAATAAACTGTTCGAAGTTTATTATTTTACTTCAAATAATAAATTATAATTTATATATAAATTTTATAATATATAAATTATAAAATTTAATTTATTATAAAATAAAAATATATATAAAAACAATATATTAAAAAATATATATATTTTAAAAATAAATATTTAATTTATATATATTTAATTTAATATATATAAATTAAATTTAGAAAATATATAATTTTTCTTTATTTTTTAAACAATATATAGAAAATTGTTTATCACTTTTCTATATAGATGAAAAGATAACAAATTTCATTTTAATGATTATTTTAAAATTATAGTACGACATGCAATTATATATATTAATTCTATACCATATGTCATATGTCACAGTCACATTATGTTGAATAAAAAAGTTTTCATGAATTTTACTTTAATTTTTTTTACTTTAATTTTAAGTGTAATATTAGACAATTCTAATAATTTGTTAAAAGCAACATGTTTATATAAAAAAGGAGTTTACTTAAATTAACATATTGCTTAAATAAGTTTAAAACAATAAAGTTACCTTTTAAATTAAAAAATTAACAAATTTCATTGAAGTAAGTCCTCTACATATTAAAAAAATCATTTTAGTAATTACAATTAATGGCAATATTTTAAAATCTAAATTTATCATAATTTTACATCATATTTAAAAATTTCGGATTTCAATTAAAAAATAGAATCCGATTTTATTTTTTATTGAATAAATTTATATTAATATCACCATCATTTTCGGACCAGTACTTGGTTGAATTATTTTCTTCATTCTCAAATTCTGTATCATCGTAATCGCTAGTCTCAGAATCACTTACAATAGGTAAAACTTTTCTTTTAATGTTAATTGGAAAGTCAGTATCATCGCTTTCATCTGTATTATTTTCATCCCCAGACAATATATCAGCATATAACTCATTAGTGTCATTACACATTACACTCAAAATCGTCGTTTTCCATTATAAAGCAGCTTATTGTTTATTGTTTGCTTATTTATTGTTAAAAAATATATATAATCTACTGTTTCTATATTCTGTAATTATGAAAAAAATAAAAAAAGTTGTAAATAATCATAAATTTGTCATTTTTGACTTATCAATATACAATGACTGAAAGATTTAATAAATTAATAGTATAGTTATAATTGGTCAAAAATGACAAAATTTATGATTATTTACAACTTTTGTAATTCCTTAATATTAATGTAAGCCACGGCCTTATATGATAATTCTGCATGTAATTTTATTTTTAATGGTCTATAACAACGGTTCTTAAACGTGGGTCACGAGTGCATTTTGACAAATTGAGGCAAATTTAATATTCTTTGAAAAATTTTTTACATTTCAAGCGAACTTCAGCTTAAAATTTGCTTTATAAGAAAATTCTTATGACTATTAACCAAAAATAGCTTTTTTAATGATCATTCAGAAGAAAGTTTAAAAATTAAATTTGTTTATTCTTAATTTATTTTAATTTAAAATTTAAATAATTTAAAAAATATTTTTTGAGTACATTAATTATTTAAAAATTTTTTTGGGTCGTTTGGAGAAATATTTTATGATTTTGGGTCGTGACTAAAAATCCTTAAGAACCGCTGGTCTATATTAATAAGATGATAGTAACATGGTAATGATATACATCTACAGTATTATGCATTTTAAAATTTAATAAAATTACTAGTCTTATATATTAATTAATATTGAAAACTATTATATTTTAATATCTTTTCATTATAATTTCGACAAAATTTTCTCGGAAATTTCACAGTTTTCTCAAATAATTATAATTTCTGTCGACTCCTTCCTGGCAATGTTCCCTCTAAGCCATAAGCAGCAGTGCGCGCAAAGTCAGCTGCGCTGAGCAGCCTTTAAATACAAATGAGCGTCAAAATGCTATAACGTGGTTGTAAGAGTTTTAAAACGACACTGTATTCTATAACTGTAGCGACTATGTTGAAAACTAAGTAGATAACCGGTCTTCGCTGCTGGTGGTCCATTTACATCGACAATTTCCGTGTGCTTTTTACTAGGAACAACTGCCATGAAACGGTTGAATTAAATATACTGCGCTGAAAATAATTTTGCTGCGCTGGGGAGTTGGAGGTGCTCCGCGCGCAGCTTAGAGGGAACGTTGCTTCCTGGTTATTTCAAAATAATATACTTTTAATTTTTCTCTGCTTTAATGGGAAGTCTTAATTATTTTATATAAATTTCACTTAAATATTTAATATTATTATTTTCCCTTAGTTTTGATTAATGAGCCTTCGTTATTTTTCTGTTGTCTATCTTTCTGATTTTGGACTTTTAAAATAATTTTAATTAATATTTCTTGTTTAAATAAATATAAAATCATAATAAATTAAAATTAATATTTTATTAAACTAATTTTGGAGATTTTTTATTCGAAAATTTTGAATTTTATTTGTAGTTTTAAATTATGTTTTCACCTGACGTAATAATTATAATTAATAATATTACGAAAACCTGATAAAGTGTGATTTATAATTATTCACAGGACTAGACAAATTTTAATTGTAATATGGAAAGTTTGAAAGTGATTTTGGGTAACTAATTAGTTATTCAGATGATATTTATAGTTTTTTACTTTGACATTTATATTTTCCTAGTCAATTGTATACTTTTCATTAAATATTTTCGTCTAGTAATTTATATTATTTTATATTGTGTACAGCTATATTTTATTCAATTACATAGAGTAATGTTTGTACTCCTCAAGATTTGGAATTTAAACAGGCTAAGGATTTTGAAACGTGATATAATATGTTCAATATCTTCACCTATAATTAAATTATTAAAGTGGTTTTTCGTAATAATAACTTTAAACCTTTGTGGTCCGAAAAAAAAGTTACCCACCAGGTCCACAATTGTTTTAGTTATTTTTTGTATACTAGGGGCTCTACCCCTGTTCTCTTCGCTTCACCAACCCCGTTAGAACGTGGGGTTAATGTTAAAATTAATATCCAGGGTATTCTTAGACAGAACTAAGATTCAGTTTATTAATGTTTATTAATGTTTACATAACTATGAGAAAAAATAATAGCAAAAACTGTTTCAAAGTAATATATAACGATATGTATAAAAAATAAATACATCTTATTTTAAATACATAAAATAAAAAAAAAATTTTAATTTTAAAAAAATGGAAAAAAGAAAAGTAAAATTGGGATGGAGGGGACCCTTAGCCTTTTTATATATAGAGAGATATGAATTTCTTGGACTAAATTGGGTTTTTCTTAATAAAAGGTATTTTTTGGAATTAAAATTTTATTTTATGACAATCATACAGTATAAATAAGTGTCGAGTTAGATTCGACATAGGACCTGCGTGGAAAAAATCGATGTCTAGCCAGACTCAACATAGGACCGCAAAGGGTTAACAGTAGAACAACCAGATATTTTTCATTTTTGGCGAAATTAAAAAGCGAATGACTTTTGTTAAATCCTTGCGTGTTTAAACATCATCTAATATTCATTTTAAAGAGTTCGTTTAGATTTAATGTTTACTGAGACGGTCGCAGGATTTCTGCTGCTTCGTCTTTTGAGAGAATTTTAAATTTTGACAAGTTTATTTTGCTCTTTCCTATGACATGCAACCCTTTAAATTTCTTTCATGTAATGAAAAATAGTAAGCATTAACAATAAATGAAAATAGATCTTCGTATCATCGCATATTTTACAAATTGACAAATTCACTTTCTGAATCAGCTCGCAGCAATGTGTACTGCAGAAGACCTTGTTACATATTTTACAAGCGGTTTTGCTCTTATTTTTGCACAATTTAATGCAGCACTTTTGTCACTCGATGGTACCAAATGTGAATTCTTGAAAATTATTTGGATGCTCGTTGTTTGTTTTGATTAGTTGGTGAATTAGCCGCATCAGAAACGGTTTTCGGGATACATTGGTTTGTGAGGCTTCTTTGAAGGATTGTGATATAGCAACTGGCCACCTTATTGTTGCGCATCTCGAGCTGTACAATCGAAGCATTGAATCCACACTGTCTACGCTAGATTTTTTGTTTGATAATGAATCATTTGTCTTTGTTGTTTTCTATTAATGTCAATACGTGGATTGGAGTGCGTTGTTCAGAATAACATCACTGACTTGTTTCGTTTACACTGATATTTTTTGGAGATTATTTTAGTTTTATTATTCTTATAAATAAAATCGCAAAAGAAATAAAAACCTCCTTGAATTTCTGTTGATAAATGTGAATTTCATGCAAATAAAATTTAACATAATAAATGGCAACCTCACAAGTGTAATTTTCAAAACGAATAAAACAATTTACAGCATAATGTAGAATTCGAAATCACTTCAAGTAGAAAAGAAATATTTATGTTTTATTTTTTCCCTGTTAATTAATAGATTTATTCGAATATAAAGTAAAAAGTTGTCATTGTCTTTATTTTATTTGGCGAAAAAATATCATCAAAAGGGCTTTGATGTTTCAGTTGATTCATGTTTTCACTTAATAACATGAAATTCAATATGAAATATATTGGGATTTCACATATAATATATTAAATTTTTCACTATTTGATTTTACAATTATTTTCTTAAAATATTTTCTGACCGATGAATTAAGGCTGCATAATTTTACTGTTACCGAAATTCGGAGCTGAGAAAATTAATCATTATCATTTCATCTGATAAAGACGTTTCGGTAAACCGTAGTCGATTTAGGAAAAGAACGTTTGGGGTTTTTCAAAGAAAATGAATTTAATTTATTAGAATATACGAATATTGTCCAGAGATTTTTAAAAGAAATTTCCTGTCACTTTGAGGCATAAGTGAATTTTTCATATTTTTTATCAATTAATTCATCTTTTCGCTAAATTTTCTTTGAACTATAGTTAATGTTGATAAACATATTTAACAACAAAAAAAATAAACAGTCTATTCAGTGAACCTTATTTACTAATACTTGTATTGTCATTGTTTGTAATTTAGTAATAAAAATAAATTATTTGTTTAACCAACCCATTTATAGTCAGAGTTCTCAAAATGAGAACAATTAGAAATAATTTTATGTCTTACAGAATATTTTCAAATTGGCGCCTAAATTTAAACATTTTTTTATTTTAGTTTAATGTTGTAGTTTCTTTTGGAGTTTTAATATTTGGTTTACAAAATTGTTGTCATGTTAATTAATGTCTAAAAGACTAAAAAATTTGTGTACCAAATGAGATAATATTTTTCACAAATGTTCAAAACATAATAATAGGAATCTCTGTCAGTTGAAAAAACATTGAAAAATAAAGAATGTATATAAAATAAAATTAAAGAAATTGAAAAATGACCAGTGGTGACATAGTTTGATAAGTAATAAAACATTGTTGCATTGTAGATATCAATTCGTACAAATTTTACAGGGACCTGTTCAAATAAGTTTCCTGAATTCGAATACCAAAATAATGCAAAAAACTCTTATGCTTACGAAAATTATGAAAACATATTTTCATTTCTTATTTTAGAAAATGTATTTTTTAGCCAATTTTTGAGTATTATCTTGATTTTTATTAATTATAGTCGGGAAATTAATATGTTCAAGTTGGTATTTTTAATTCTCTAACTTACATTAAAAAGGTTTTGTTTTCTTATAGTTTCATTAATCAAATTGTTTGCATTTTTGTTTAATCTCCTGTAGTTAATGATGTCAATGGAAAATAAAAGATCAGACATCTATTTATGATCAACAAATTCTGAAAAAGAATAAGGTTTCCTTTAAAAATATATTATAATATTCGACTTAAGGAAGTTCCTTAGATTATAAATGCGTTTTTGAATCCTTGTGAGTCAGCTAACAAGCTTCTGTAGGATAAATAACATTTTTATAAACAGCTTTTTGCTCAACCAATTGTTCTTTAAATTGGTGATGATTTAATCAACTTACTAGATCTAATAAAGCTTATAAATTGTATTACACTGACATTTTCAAAACTTTCACATAAGTTTCGTTTTGAGTTCTATATTTTTTCAATTTGTGAATTTAATACATTTTTCCTGTGAACTTCAGTTAGTTTTAACATGGACTTTAATAAATAAAGTCCAATGGTTACTTTCTAAAATCGTATTTCACTTTCAGTATTTTCAGTCTTATTATGTGACTTGTTCACATTGATTAAAAATAGTTATATGTTCTTTTTGTCTTACCTAATGCCTTTCTCAAGATTTCTTTTTCTGTAAAAAAGTAAGATTGTAAATTTATAAAATCATGCACCTGGTGATCGTGAATAGAGTACAATGATAGAACATATGAGGCATTGTAAAATAAAATTGGTCATATCTCAACATTTATATCCTATATAAAAACTAAAATATGACTTTGTATTTATTAAAAGGCTTGACTATAAATCAGTAAATATATCAATGTTTTTTCTGATATTCACGAATTTTCGGCACTGCCTTTTTCAAGTAATTTTTTATGACTGTTTTGAATGAAGATAATGATGAAATGATATGAACTCTGGTTATTTTTTGATTCTGGCATATATTCACAATTCCTAATTAACAGTTATAATATCAAGTAAAATGTCAATTCTGAATTCCATTTTCGTCAAAGTACCATGTTATCCATTTAGTATAAATAATTGATATTTCCATTTACTCTCATTTGTACGTACGCGTCAGGTAAATTTAGGATTGCAACTTTATTTCCCTTTTTTCTCTATTCTCTTAATATTTTATATTGCACACTACGGCTTACCGACTGTATACCCTGGATATTTACTTTAACAGTTCTATTTTCTATATTCTAGCTCCAACTTACAAAACCCAAAGGAAATTAAAAAACAAGCAGGAAAACTTTAAAAAAGAATTGAATTAAATCAAAATCTGACATTGATTTCAACATCATTGGGAAATGTTATATTTGCAGACAAAAAGGGCAACCATTAGAAAGCTTGTAATTAATAAAAAATAAATAAGATTTGTTTGTATTCAAATTTATTTATTTACTATAACTTTTAAAAATTAGACAATTTGGTAATTATTTTGAAATTAAAAAATGAAATTTTCTTAGATAATTTAAACAACTGGTAACATTTTTCTGATTATTGTCTTCGCTTAGGGCATCTTTGGGATTGTTTTAAAAGTTGATGGTATTTGTTGTAATTATTTCTCTCTATTGACATTTTTTGTCCTATTTCGCAGTAAATATTCATTTGATTAATCAAAATATAATTAATTAATACTTAATGAGCTTTGATCGTTTCAGAACGTCCCGACGTATTGAAACCTGTCTATCAGGTTCGTAGTCAATTCTATGTCGACAACAATCACTACAAACAAATTTTACAAAGTGGAAAATCTCATCCGAATAATTACTCCTAATTTTAGTGAGATTTTCTCAACAGCATTTTCTGAAGGCCCACAGCTCCAATTATTGTTGAAATTGCACTATTGATTTGAGATTATAAATAGTTATTGATTTTTACCGAAAATTTTGTTTCTTTTTTTCTGTGTATTTGATGACAACGTTTAAAAAACATCTGTCTTTCAGTAATAAACAATTTCTATTTGTTGTTTAATGACTTATGTGTACAAATATCGATTTAATTATTATTTTGTTTAAATTGTAATCGATTTTATCTAAAATTTTCGAAATTCTGAACTTCACAGATTGAGATTCTCATCATTTGAAAAATTTTGAAATAAATATTGACTTTGTATTTTTGATAGTTTTTTTTCGGATTTTTTTCATTTAAATTAATGTAGTTCATTTGGATTTTAATAATTAATAAAATGGAACAATTTTAATTTTGCAAAATCAGCTAGAGGTGAGGAGTCTATGCAATCGTACCGGCTCTGCAAATACTTGTACATCACTATAAATAATCCTGTAAACGCGGTATCAAATTTACTATTTACCGCAAAATATGAATTAATATCAGCAAATCTAATCCTCTAGAATTAACTTCAACGTTAATTTTTTGGCAAACAAAACTAAATGTCTGTCTTTATTTATAATTAGTTTGTTAACGCCTAAAAATTAATGATTTTAAGAATAAATTTAAATTTAAATATTTCCTCAAATAATGAAATTCACAAAAAATATAAAAATAAAAAAATCACGTAAAATGTTTTCAACTTATACAACCTTCTCCGAAATTCACATTTAGATTCAAATGTTTTTAAATATAAAGTTATAGAAATACTTAAGATGTTATTACAAGATAATGAAGTTGAATTTNGTTGAATTTATCTTCAATACATCACGTATTGTTCACTGTTTCACACTCACACTGACTGTACGAATTTGGTCATATTCTATAGTAACTTTAAACACATACAATATAATGAGCTTTTTAATATTAAATTAATTTAATATAAGAAAGAGTCAATCAAGCATTCGTTTCATGATATATTTAGAGAGTTTTCCTGTCATCATCAGGTAGGATATAATAACTATAGAAATTAAGGATTTTTAAACAAATTTGTTAATTGTATTAATTATTAATTATTTAAAACACAAGTATTCACTGCATTCTGCACATTAATTTCCGAATTCAAAGACTTTATCAATAACGCCTAACTAATTACACGTTCCCAATAATTATCGAAATTTTTAATTAAATTTTAAAATCAGATATGCCTATTTTACTCTTACATCCCTTATTTTGCTCATTAATATTTGTCAACGCCTTCGGTCTTTAATTCTATCGAGCTCGAATACAGAGATGACGAAAAGAATAACTAATTTAATATAAATTAATTATCATGAAATGGGTTATTGTCAGTGGTGAGCTATGCATGTCCCGCGGGGGCTCGGCAGAGCCCCTTGTTGTTCTTTCAACTGTGATTTTGCGCTTCACTTCAAATTAAAATTTTTATTGTTTGGGTAGTAAACATTTTTAAAACAATTTTACCGCATTTGTATATCAAAAAAAAGTTTCTGGACGCTTTTATATTTTACTAAAATAGCAAATTCAGAAAAAAGCATTTTTTTCTGGACGAAAAACACCTAAATTTATTTTTGCTAGCCCTTTGTTGTTTTTTCACAGCTCACCACTGGTTGTACAGATTTTTTAATTAAATTGTTTTAATATATAAAATAGATGGTGATGTTTTATTTAAATTGAGTGGATTCTTCAATTTATTTTTTTTTAATATTTATTCAGAAAATATTTAAACCCATTGGCAAAATATTAACAAAAACAATTTTATAGTTACAAGTTCTAAAAAATTCCAAAGTTATAAAAATATTTTACGAGTGAAATTTTTATCAAAGATATCAGTAATATGTAACTGTAAAAAATATGATATTTTGTAAACAAACGCCGCATGGGAAAATTAATTTTGTCTTTGGCTAATACATGAAAACCCAAATTCAATGAAAATTTTTAATGAATGTGAATAAATATTTTGTTTATGATTTAAATACTGCTTTCGTTTAAATTTAATTAAATTATGCCAAAAATATAAATCAAAGAAATTTAATTATTAAACTTTTTGACTCTTAATTTTATCGAATGTGTAAATTGGCGACGTAAACAAAGGTCTTAATCTTCCCTTAGATATTTACTGGTGTCCCGAAAATAAAGGAGTGCTAAAAGTGAATAATTCATTTGTATTTTACTTTTAAAAACATTGTACAAAATGAACCAATTGTTATGTATTTAAAAAATTTTATATCCTATCCCAGGAGGACTAATAAAATTGGTTCAACCTCCTGACTTCTCTGTTGATAAGTCATTTAAAAGCAAATCAAGAAAATATTGGTAAATAAATGATAAATGTCTTTCACTTACTCATTAAGAGTAGAAATATTAAGTATGCAATTGTTAGGCCAAAACTGACAATACTCTAATTTGTAGTATTTTGAGTAACATAACATGAAAAACAGCATCAAATCGAGTTAACCTCAAACACGATGAAAAACCAAGTAAACACTTAAATATTGAGAAAACAGATACCAAAAAATCATAAACATAAAAATAATATAAAAATAACAATGTGTGCAAGACGTTCAGCAAGAAAACATAACAAATAAGAATTAACAAGACTAAGGACAAATTTAAAAAAGAAGGCGATAATAAGAAATAGAAAAAATTCTTGTGGGAGAAAAATACTGCGACATTATTGCGTAACAGTGTCGAACGATAAAAGTATTATGTAATAGTTCTCGTCGATAAATTACGTTGCGATAATTTATACTATGATATAAATGTCTGTTTTTAATAAACATTGTGCGTCACATTTTATAGTTATTATTCAACAAGCTATCGCGGCAATGGATTTTCAAAATTTTATAAAGCTCTATGATGGAATAGGTGAATTCTCGACATGGTTGAAGAAATTCAATTGGCCACACTGGCTGGTATCGAAGAAGATAATCTCCTCAAGAGAGTATTTGTTACAGGTTTGCCATCACCAGTATCCCAACAGATGCGAGCCTCGGCAAAAATTCATGAAATGAATCTTACAAAAATAGTTCGTCAAGCTCGTGCTCTGTTATCAGAACATTCCGAGTCAGCCGGACTGGTCGCGTCGAAGACATCGCCTAACAATAGCCAGAATGGAAACGTAGACTCTGTTTCGGCTGTGAGGAGACCGGGTCACTACGTGAACAAATGTCCTATGCAATAATGTTGGACAATGTCCAAGAAGATCGAAGGGAAACACCAGAAGAGATACTGTAGCGCCAGCGGTTTCTCAATAACGTCAGGATTGGCGCGGGTGATAGTCAAGCTCAAGGTGAACGGAAAGTGTGTTGGATTAGTTGATTCTGGATGCTCCCAAACGATTGCATCCAGCTGGCTTGCGAGAGGTAAAAGGCGAAAACAAGGACGTCATGTCTGTAGATGGTCGTAGAGTGCCTTGCGAAGGAGAGACTCAATGCAGAATATCCGTGCGGGGATCATGTGTAATGGTAAATTGTTTAATAATGAAAAATCTCGTAGTTGTTCGACGTTGTTCTGGGACTTGATGCAATAGGACTTCTTGGAGGCGTTCGGATCAATAATGAAGGAGTGCAATTTGGTGGATGTGCTGTCTTATCAGTAAAGACTGTGAAGCAGAACCACGTAAAAATTGAAGATGACGATTTTTTAGCGTCATTCGAAGGGAACAAATGGACCGTGTTCTGGAAGTGGAGAGATAAGCCTGCCTTGCTGAAGAACCTTGTCGCAGAATATGCAGTAAAACCAGAAATACGACAGGAGTACGAAAAGGAGATCGAGTGCTGGATCAAGGAAGAATGGTTGACTCCGGCGAATAGCGACGATCATGGTATATTGCCTTTGCTAGCAGAAAATAAAGGAAAGGTCCGATCGGTTCTTGACTTTAGAGAGCTCAATAATTACTTCAAGAGTCACACCGGTGACAGTGATGTATGTGGCGAAAGTTTAAAGAAATTGGGACAAATGGGAGATCAAGTGGTAATGTCGATTTAAAGAATGCCTATTTGCAGTTACAAGTCAGCAAAAAACTTTGGCAATACCAAAAAGTTCGATTCAAAAGTAAGTTGTATTACTTAACAAGATTGGAATTCGGCCTCAACTGTGCTTCAAAAATAATGTCTCAAGTGCTTAGAAAAGTGTTAAGCTTCCACCCCAGAATCAAAGATGCGACAGATCACTACATTGATGACATCGCTGTAGACACAGGCAAAGTTCAAATTGACGAGGTCGAGAATCACTTAGCTCAATACGGCCTGACCACAAAGCCAGCAGAATCAATAGAAA
>CAUHTR010002338.1:0-61077 GCA_959609185.1 Schmidtea polychroa
AGTTCTTCACTTTATATTTCAAAAAATTGAACAATTTAAATAAATTAAAATACTTAAAAAATACTTTAAATTTTAAAATAATTAATATTTCAATTTTTGAAATCTAAATAAATTATAGATTTTAAAAAATTTTCTGATTTTTGATTTTTCTAAATTTTGATTATTCGACAATCAGTCTGAATCTGACTGATTTAGAAAAACAATTATAATAGGTCCCACAAATAATATAATTTGCAAATTATATAATTAGCCAAATACTACGTATATCAAATATTGAAACAGACTTCTGGAAAACATTTATTTTTATTTTTGCTTAATTATTTTTATCACCTGGGGCTGCTAAGTCCACAGATTCCCTGGGTTCAAAGTAGTAGTGTAAAATAAGCAGTATTTGGCTTAAATTTACTAATTTGGCAATTTTTAAAATTTAATTTTTTGTTTAAATGAATAAAAGTCTTAATATAACTTTTTCTTTATTTCTAAATAAATTATTTTTTAAAATAATTTTAATTTTGTTATCAGAATTTTTTGATAGAATCTTTGTTAATGTAAAAATCAAACTATAATCATGGATTTTTAAAGTATACGATTTTTAGTCTAGAAAAAATAACCTAAGTAATTTTAATCGATAAAAAGCCTAAAAACATTCTCAATATAAAAACTCTAGAATAGTAGTTGTAATTTATAGTCGTGTTTGTTATAATTGTCAATTTTATTATTATTATTATTATTATTATTATTATTATTATTATTATTATTATTATTATTATTATTATTATTATTTATTATTATTATTATTATTATTATTATTATTATTGTTGTTGTTGCTACATGTTATTTTTATAATTATTATATTTACCATAAAAGAAAAAAATCAATTATTTAAACGAAATAGAAACTATGAAAAGAAAATAAAAAGTTTAAAAAGAAGAATTAATAACAAGTCCAATAAAGAAAATTTTAAATCAGCTAAAGTTGTTAATAAGATTAAAACAATATTTCGGTAAAAGAATCAAGGTTAATGTTCGCAAAATTCACTAGAAGGATCAAGGATATATTAAATTAAACTAGCAAAACCCAGAATACCTATTTGTTATAATACGAATAACCATCTACTTATCCAATTAAAAAAGAAATATCGAAGAGAATTTACTAAACTTATCTTAATTATCCGAAAGCTGAAACGGTTATTTATTTACCAAACCAGAAGAAAAAAATAATATGAAGAACATACCAATCTAATATATAAAGATGAAAGTTTGTTTGTAGAATTCCCCCACCGTTGGACCTAGGGTGCCGAAATTTCGCATGTGACCCTCATTTGACTCGAGATAGGTCATAGGCTATGTTTCAACCCAATGTGACCACCCCTAGGGTAACCTAAGTCGGCTTGTCGGTTTGTTTGTCTGTCCGGTCAGCAATTTACCATATAAATAATAATTTATTATATGCTTGCTACTTGCAGTTGAAAGTAATATAATTTAGTCAAAAATTTTCAAAGCAGAATTCAAACAAGGAGAATTTGAATTTTATTTGATTAGTTTGACCAGTTTGCAATTGGAAAAATATTGCCAGTTATTTTAATTGGAGTGCCTTTTTGATTTTACAAATTGAAATTTATTTTGAAAGCTTTTCTTATTGTGAATTAAACATGGAATTGCAGCTGTTATAAAATTAATACTGGAACTTAATAACATCATTAAACAAAAAATTAATTTAAATGAATTATTATAATAAATGTAAACTCGTACAACAGCTAGTTTATTATAATAATAAAGTTGAAATAACCTTTAGCTTATTCAATTAAAAAATCAATCATTATAAAGAATTTACCGAATTATTTCAATAATCCAAATATAGAAATTATCACTGATCAGAAGGAATACTAGAAAGAATTCACTAAGTTATTTCAAAAGAAAATCATAGACTATTAGAGGTATTACGAATTCTTTATAGAGTAATAAGTTTTGTTAATCATCGTTATTAATTATTATTGTTTTTATTATTAGCTAGTTGTAAACACACAAACACTTCGACTGTAACGCTACATTTTTTTACTGGAGACTGTCGGGTTCTACAAACTCCTACCTAACAGTATATAATAGTAACATAGTAAAGACAAAACGTAATAATAACACATCTACTTAAGAATCCATACAATAGACCTATTAATTACACTAATACCTAATACGTAAGTTACCATATTAATAATAATAATAATAATAAATTTATTTTTCCCCAATAAGTTTTAAGAAATGATCAAATTCACTTGAAAAAGGCAGTACCGAAAATTCGTGAATATCAAAAACATCGATATATTTACTGATTTATAGTCTTCAAGCTTTGTTTAATAAATACAATAATAATAGTAATAACTTTTTTTTCAAATTTCACTACTGATTTCTTTTCCATTGTATTTATTAAGTTTGACTATGAATCAGTAAATATATCAAAAACATCAATATATTTACTGATTCATAGTCAAGCTTTCTTAATAAATAATGATAAAAATAAAATTAGTAGTAGTAATAATAATAATAATAATAATAATAATAATAATAATAATATAAAGTGATAATTTCTTGACAGTAGCATTAATTAAATGTTAAACAATTAAATGATAATATAAACCTTTTGCTGCGAAGTATATATTCAATAGAATGAAAAAATATCGATTATAAAATTAATCCTTATCAATTTCTTTAATAGTGCCAAAAATCATATTTTAACATCTTTTCTTGTTTCCATTTTCCTTAGTTTATGTTGAATTTTTTACTGATCAAAAAACAATTTCCTCAACGAAAGCAAACGGAGTTCCTGCCCCGTTGGTACGCCATTGGTGTGTATCAAGCACAGTAACCCCCATCTTCAGGCCCTTATTCCTATAAATTTAATTTATAATTTTGGCATTTTTATCAATTTGTCTTGCATAGAAAATAAACCAGATTAAATACTAAGATAAAACAGAGCAAATATGACAAAAAGTAATAAATTTTACTATTAAATTAATCATTTTATTAATAATTTTAATATGGATTTGTACATTTATAGAGGTAGTTCGTATTTTAAAAATTAAATTTTTATGCTTTCTCTTTATCTTTAACTTTTAAGCTTCAATGAACTGTCAAATTTTAGGTAACAGTTACGGTAGTCTGTATGACGGGAAAGAGGCTTACCAATGTCACCCATTATCATTTATATTCAATATGTTTAGTATATCCTAAGAGCTGAGAATTAGGATAAGGTTACAAAGTGATGGACCTTAAAAATGTATATTTGTGACCGAGAGTTCAATATGGTGTCACAGTTACATGTCACCTACATAACTAAAAGTGAAGTGAATTGAATTTAAAAGATAAAATATAAACATAAACTTTACTTCGACTTGAAGAGAATCTATCAAACCCTTGTAATCACGGTCAGTGTAATAGATAGAAAAACTGTACTCCATATTATCACTCAAGTAGCTGTATGTCTAAAAACAATTTAAATAAATCATTCGCCATACTATAATGCAAACGTTCATTTCCAGACAGAAAAAAAACAGTAAATATATCAGCTCCATACAACATATACATTGACTCGATGGGATGTACTAAATGATTGTTAAGGGGTCCCTAAGTGAGCATATATTCAATTACCCAATCTTTTATCCGTTTCATATTTTTTATTAAAATTAATAACACTATAAACGAAATGATGAGAATAATAATCCCGCTTGCCGCCGCGAATATTTCCAATTCCATCGGCTGTCCTCCTATCAACAACCGAAACCTGTAACTGAAGGATAATCCCATGGTGGCCTGTACCGTCATATAAAACGTGTTGGTCTAGTAATATGATTAAGGAGAGATGATTTTCAACAATTTAAACTCACCGCTAACATAAAGTTCAGAGAGTAAAACACCAATAACTTCACGCGACCTTCTTTCATCCCATCAAGTATCTCATTTTATTCTGTAAATAATGTTATAGGAAATCTATCAGAATCAATATTATATAAATATTTATCATTATCCTTTTCTTGGAATGGAAGAAAATTTTAAGTTAAAGTTTTACATTAAACTAGGGTGTTCTTAAACTAGGGTGTTCTTGAATTTAGTATTTTCGGTAATTCTAAACCTTTTCTAATCGAATTGGTGTTAATAGTGATTTTGCCTTTAAGGTTGAGTAGTTTTTTAATTCCAAGCTGCATAGACAGCATTAAAGGTTATTTTTGACCTACATCCAATGGAGTCACGTCTTTTTGGGGTAATCAACGTAACTTTTATGCAGTTTGTAGCACTTATATGTTTGCTAACACTCGTCAAGTATCAGAAACTGAGAGGTTTGGTGTAACTATACTGCAGTGGTTCTCAATTAACACTATTCACATGAATTTTTTTACGTGGAACACTGACTAAAAATACTTGCCCACAATGAGTGACGAATCACAAATTACTATAAATTTGTCGTAAACGTAAATAATGCCTTCTTATAAGCACAGAAAATACCACGCGCAACAATAACAAGCAATAAAAACACTTATATTTGTATGTTTATATATCTGTGTAACGGCTTTCTTATTGAATCGTCTTATAAAAAAATTTATTGAGGTTTTTGATGATATGTATCTTAAATGCAAATTTAAAGATAAAATGTCATTTTTTTCGCGGAACACTGGAAGCGTAATCGCGGAACACGGGTTGAGAACCACTGAGAACCACGGACTCACGCTAAAATCTTTAAAATTTAAATTTGAATTTCAAAAGCCTAAATAAGGTCAAACCCTCTACCAAGAGTATCATTCGAAAAATCTTGAAGAGGTCTATCCAATGGTGATACCCTCGAAGGTCTATGGTGTATCCTCAACCTTCAAAGGGTCAAAAACCTTCGAATTTATATATATACAGGGCCTTGCAGAGCTGAGAGGGGGCCCAAGCCAATAAAAAATATGGGGCCTCTGGTTTGAATAAAAAAAAAAAAATTTACATAGTTCTTTTATTATTTTTAATTTATTAAAAAAGTATGAAATTAATAATTAAATTACAAATAAGCTTTTCGAGCTTTAGTTGTAGCACAATCTTTTATAATAGTTGAAAAATCAATATTTCGTGCAATATCTGAATTTATATGTAAAATGGCTAGCCCATTCAAAGGTTCTTGGCTCATTGCCGATCTGTTAAAATTTTTAACCCTTTTCAACACACTGAAACTGCGTTCCGCTGAAGCAACGGAGGCAGGTAGACTTAAAAATATTCTTAAAGCTGTTAATATATTTGGAAACAATCCAATTAGGTTTTTTTCTAAAATGTTTAGCAGCAACTTAGTTGGAGATGATTCTATATCAAAGTTTACTTCAAAAATATTTTTTAAAAATATTATTTCATCACATATTTCATTTGAAATTTCCTTTGGATATTTTAAGTGCATATTTTTTGCTCTCGATTTTATTTCCTCATCTGATGAAGTTTGAAAAGTCCAAAGGAATCCAAAAGTCTGGCAAATTTTGCGTAAAGACTCAAAGCGACGTGTCAAGCCTGAAATAACCGAATCAATAATGTATATAAAAACATTAACTCTATAATGTTCTTCAGCATCAAACTGTGACCTAATATGACGAGTTAATTGAAAATCAGTTGAAATTTTGGAAAGTACGGCAATCTCTTTTGAACTTAAGAGTAATCTGCCCCACTCTTCCCGCATTATCTTCATCCTTGCAATAAGATTGTTAATATTTCCCATTTCTACGTCAAGTGTTGCATTGCGTGCTTCAATAATTAAATTAGTTTGTTGCAATAACGTTAATATTTCAAGCCATATTGTTGTCAACACAATGCATTCGAATGTATCCAAATATTGAAAAATTGACTGAAGTTCGGTACGTGCGTGCGGTGGAAGGTTTAGTGACTTACACTCCTCTAAAGCAGCCAGAATATTTGACTGATTATTGTAAATTGGTTTAACAGCATCAATTCGAGCAGACCATCTTGTCTTTGATATTGTGTGAAGTGACACAGCTAAATATTTCTTTAAAATCTCCCACTTTCTAGGACTGCTGCTAAAAAAATTATACATCTGTTGAATTATCCCAAAATATGTAACTGCTTCTTTACATGATTCAGCAGAGTCAACTCCAACAAGATTAAGAGTATGATTTCCACAACTGGAAAAAATGCAATTCGGATTACGCTCAAGCAGCACAGCTTGCACACCGTTATACTGTCCTGCCATATTAGCACCATTATCATATGCTTGCCCAAAGCATAAATTAAAATCAAGGCCAAAATTTTCAAGAATTTCAATAATTCGTGTAGCGATTTCGATTCCTCTTTTTTGTGTAAATCATTCAAATGTAATAAATCTTTCCTCAATTGAATACGATGCATTATTTATTATTTTTACATAACGAATTACAAGACACGTTTGTTCTTGGTGTGAGCAGTCTGGTGTCGCATCCACAATAATAGAAAAATATTTAGAATCAAGAATTTCTTCAATAATTTTTCTTTGCACAAATTTTCCACAAATCTGAATGAATTCCATTTTGAATTCTTGATGATAAATAATGAACTTGAAGACGTTTGTGCTTGTCTTGTGACTCACGAACACTTTTTACATGTTCGTATAAAACTGGATCATACTTACTGAGCAATTCTATGATACCTAAAAAGTTTCCATTCCGCGAATTTCCAATATTCTCATTAGAACCAAATAATGCCAAACCACGCTCACTTAGGAAAAATATAACACCCAAAATTCCGTGAAGAACTTTCTGCCAATTACTTGACTCACAGTTTAGTTGTTTCAGTAGAGATGATCCTAATGACGACTTTAATAATGCAGATCTACTTGCTGATTTCCAATGGACATAATTTTTTTTATGAATAATTGAATTTTCATGTGCGGGTACGCGATCTTTCAATTTCCTCCATCCTCTTAAAATATCCCATCCTGATTGGCTACCGAGAACTGATGCATCAAATTTCGTATCTTGTAGGAAGCACGGAAAACAAAATAATGATTTTTTTGAATTGCTCCAGCATAGCCAATCTCTGTTGCAAATTTCTCCATTCGCTATAACCTTCTTCGTCAGACGATATTGAAATTTATTGTTTTCAGCATCATTTGGGATGTTTTCAGGTATTTTAAAATGTTCAATTTTCAAAAAATCTTCCATTTGCATTATATTTTTCTTGTTAAGTAAGGCGACGTCATCGTTGAAAACAGGTATTGAAGTAGTTGCTTCAATTCCTTGAATATTGGGTAGATTAGATGACACGTAATTTTCTTCTATGTTTGTATCATCAACAATTATCTGTAATGGTGACAAAGAATCTTCTATTTGTTCTGAAGTTATATTTTCAACCACCGAAATTTGAGTATCAACATCAGCAATAACATTTGCCATTTGTGAAATAGCATGAGTAGTTTCATTTTCAGGATTGGCTGTTTGATTGATAATCTGTGCAGTGATGTTTTTTTTATTAAAGAATTTCGTTAATCGTGGCAGACTTTGCTTGGCTTGTTCTTGTTCTTTTTTCTGTCGTCTCTTGCTTGCGCCACTCGGATATGTTCTTTTCATTATATTCCTAAAATTAATTACTTATGAATTAAATAGAACTATTTTTAATATTAACTCCATTTAAACTTACAGATTACAAATATCACTAAACAATAAAAAAATACTAATTTTAATATCACTAAAATTTATAGTACGGAACCAATAAGAAAATTAAAATCGTACTGAATAGGAAATATAGTTAAATTTTTAATAATTGAAAATTAAATATTCTTTTTTATGCAATTGGCCTACTACGTTAAAATTTTTTGAATTTTTCAGAGTTCAACATATTCTTTTTTATGCAATTGGCCTACTACGTAAAAAATTTTTATACATATATATAACAATAACTTGAAATTTTTACTATAACTTTTGTATCGTTATATTTTATAAATCTTTGGTTAAAATAAAATAAATTAATACTCAAAATAATATTTCAACTTAATTTTTCCGCACCTACTGTGACCAAATTAGGAAATAAATAGAGGCCCTTTCACAACTCGGGGCCTGAGCCAAATGGCCCTCATGCCCCACCCTCTGTTATGGCCTGTATATATATATATATATATATATATATATATATATATATATATATATATATATATATATATATATATATATATCAAACAACAGGCAATTCAAAGGTGAGTGTGTTTGTCATATCTAAAAGTATAAGTTCAAAGGGTCCAAGGTCAGAGGTTCAAATTTTTAAAACTTTATAATATGACCTGTCATAATGTTTTTATCATATCTTTCTTTGCCATTGCTTCTCTGATTGACCGCCCTTCAATTTCGGGTTTCCTTTTAATCTGAACTATAAAATTTAATAATTTACTTTTAAAACCTCAACATTATTATTATTATTATTATTATTATTATTATTATTATTAATTTTACGAAACGCCATTATTTTATTATTATTTCTTGAACTACATTATTTTAACCTTGCATTAGTGATAGTGATTCTGCAAACTCAAACTGAAATCCAGAAAATCTTTGTTGCACGAATAAATTATTGTATTGCTTTTACGTGGTTAACCCAGAAAATTTTTTTCAGCAAGCAATATGTAACGGCTTCTAATGTGCGTGAATACTTGTTTACAGAAGGAGAAACAGAGTCAGGCTTGCTTACAGGCATTTAATAATAGTACGAAATGCCTAATAGTACCCAGTTATAAAGTTGAGTATTATCACCATTCACTGAGATCCAATTCAATTTTCTATCTACGCGGTCCTATTAGCGGGTGCCCTTTTGACAGGTGTTGTTTTTGCCAAGGGCTCTTATATCAGAGTTTCTTTTGTCAGGGCCCTTTATGTCGGAGGCTGTAATGATGGGTTTCCTATAACATTATTTACAGAATAAAATAGATACTTGAGGGGGTGAAAGGAAGTCGCGTGAAGTTATTGGTGATTTACTCTCTGAACTTTATGTTTGCGGTGAGTTTAAATTGTTGAAAATCATCTCTCCTTAATCATATTACTAGACCAACACGTTTTATATGACGGTACAGGCAACCATGGGATTATCCTTCAGTTACAGGTTTCGGTTGTTGATAGGAGGACAGCCGATGGAATTGGAAATATTCGCGGCGGCAAGCGGGATTATTATTCTCATCATTTCGTTTATAGTGTTATTAATTTTAATAAAAAATATGAAACGGATAAAAGATTGGGTAATTGAATATATGCTCACTTAGGGACCCCTTAACAATCATTTAGTACATCCCATCGAGTCAATGTATATGTTGTATGGAGCTGATATATTTACTGTTTTTTTTTCTGTCTGGAAATGAACGTTTGCATTATAGTATAGCGAATGATTTATTTAAATTGTTTTTAGACATACAGCTACTTGAGTGATAATATGGAGTACAGTTTTTCTATCTATTACACTGACCGTGATTACAAGGGTTTGATAGATTCTCTTCAAGTCAAAGTAAAGTTTATGTTTATATTTTATCTTTTAAATTCAATTCACTTCACTTTTAGTTATGTAGGTGACATGTAACTGTGACACCATATTGAACTCTCGGTCACAAATATAAATTTTTAAGGTCCATCACTTTGTAACCTTATCCTAAATCTCAGCTCTTAGGATATACTAAACATATTGAATATAAATGATAATGGGTGACATTGGTAAGCCTCTTTCCCGTCATACAGACTACCGTAACTGTTACCTAAAATTTGACAGTTCATTGAAGTTTAAAAGTTAAAGATAAAGAGAAATAGCATTATTAATACTTTTTGGGGGTATGTTTTGATTTTTTCTAATAACAGGACGAGTCATATTTTTTTGTTTTCTAATTCCGAAACGGTACCCAAATGAAATAACACTATTATTCACAGTCAGAAGTTATGCATGTCATAATATAAGGCTCCAGACAACAGATACCTTAAAGTGATACATTTGAATGGTGAAATGTAAGTGATATCTTAAGCTTTCATTTATATCTAAATATGCTGAAATTAATTCGTTTAGTAATTTTTGTACAAGCTATTGTTGCTGAAAGATGTATCCCGGAAAGGTTTCCTCGAAACGAATTTCAGGGAATATCATTCAATTTTACTCTCAAAGAGAATGAGGTTAAATATTTGCTGACAAACCCCAATGAATATTGGGAGAGCCCAACGTTTACTACTGGAATTATTAATCCACTTGATACCTACTTCATTTTGCATGGAAATTCAACTTCCTTTATGCTGGACTTCCATTTAGTTTGCTATACATTCTGCATTACAACAAATAACATTGAACGAAAGAAGTCCACGTTGACCTTCCGAAATTTGGATACACAAGTAATCTATAAAAAAGACATTAATCTGTCATTCAACATGAACGGACGGGGTAAAGACAGCGAATCCTTCGTAATAGATTTAATCAAAGTTTTTCAACCAAGTAAATCAGGATCTTTTTTTTATAAACGAATTGAAATCGCCGGAGAGATTTTGTACTACGAAGGAGTAGGGGAGAAGAGAGGAATACGATTCAGTTATTCTTTCATGGATGATCTATGGATAAGTAATTCTAATTTTCAAAGTTTGTTTTGTTTTGATTTTCTATTCGTATTTTATAAATCTTTTCAGATGATGATATTAGAATTACATTTTCATCAAGGATGGGTAGACTATCTGTGATTAGACTTAGTATGACTGTCTTTCCACAACTTTTCTTCAAGAGAGACGCCTCAACGGTTCATGTGGTTAATGTAATAACGATCAAAAACAATGAAAAAAAAGAACTTGGAACAAAGGTTTTAGATGGTAACTTTTATAATCCCCCAACTAAAGATTCCCTAAATGTTACATACTCGTATGGAGAGTTTATATCAAGTAAGATTTCTGATAATGCAGACATGATTGATATTATTTTTGAAATTTCTCAATTTATCTATTGTGAATCATCTTGAGGTTTAAACATTTGTTGAGTTTTTAATTAAATAAATATAAAAGTCTGTGTTTCTGACTCCAAGTGTTCTAAAAGCAATTAAACAAACAATACTCAACGTATATTTGTATTTGAATTCGTACAATTTACAATTTAAAAAACTCAAATATTGCAATAAAATGTCTGTTCTGACTATTCGATAAGTCTCGCTGCGACCGCTTTAGTTCTGCACGTTCTACAACAATAATCACATCCTCTCTTTAATTCTTTGACTTAACTTGATTCTTTCTTTTCTCTTCCATTAATTCCCATTTCTAGTTTTAAAAGTTTTCTTTTTCCCTACTCTGGTTATATGTTGTCCCTACCTGAGGCAAAATGTCGATTGTTTCTAAATTGGAGTTCCTTTTATAATTAAAATAATCGCATTAGTCGATGGCGTTTTAACTATGTCATCTCTCCTTGACAATCTTTGTCTTGCGGGGTTTTTCATTTTCTTGTCGTCGAAGAAAATAATTAATTGTTCCACCGTGTGTCTCCCTTTTGATAGTATTTTTCTCTTTTCCCCATTACTCATGTTATCATGATAACGATTTTCTAACTTCACCTTTGTTTACTTCTCCTTTTGTTTGCTTAGTTCGGGTTCCCCTTTCTTAATTAATTAATTTACGATTTTCTCTTTTTTATTCGTTTTCTTGCATTTTGATCCTTTCCAAACATAATCGGATTTATCTCGCGATGATCTTACTTATCATCTCATTTAGATCTGACCTGTTTTTCAAATTTTTATTCGCTGATTTCTAGATTTTGAATTTCCAATATTCCTTTTTTTAATTATTTGGTAATTTTAAATTTAAGAATCCCAACAGATACAATCGGGGCAGCATAAACGATAATCATTTTGAATTATTCTTACTTTTTTAAAATATTTTCAAAATTAAATTAAAAACCGCAAAATATCTTGAACCAAACTTTGCTAATCTCGGACTCCTTATTAAAGTCAAAAACGGTTCCTCTATGACAGACCTGTCCAAACCGCGGCCCGCGAAGTACTTTTGTGTGGCCCGCGAACTTCTCTATAATTTGATACCATCTTATTTACGTAAATACTTTTATTGCTACGAAAAACTTATATTAATATTAAAATATAATACAATGTTATGAAACTTTTTTCTTCCAAATGAAGACTTCACGTGGCGTTCACGTCTCTCTTTGCGAATGAACTCTACTGGTCGTGAAGTTATACGGAAGGACATCAGTAAAAAAAAAGATGTAAAATGCGTTATTGCGCGGATTGTAAACTTTTCTTCAATCTATACTTAGCGGACAATTTTTTTACCATTCTTTATTCTGTTTATTTACTCGATATTACTAAATAAGTAAACACTGTTCAGCCAAATATTTACGACACAAATTACTACCCGCTTATAAGTTGGTATATGCCCACATAATATACAACTCATAAATCGCGACAGGTTGTATATGTTTATGATCATCGAGAAGTAATATGTAAACCCTCTACCCAATTTATATATTGCCTGTGATTCATATATATATGCTGTGTCTTCATTGCCCATTTTATTTGTATTATTATAACAACACATATATTATTATTTGAATGTTTTGCGAAAATGAATGGGTCGCCCAAACCGGGATATATTTAGTAATTTGTTAATAGAAAAAATAGACAATCAGTCAAATTTGGCGTAATTTATATATATACAAATGCGGAATATGTATTACGAGGGTGTGGGGTTGTTTTCAACTATAATCAATATTATAACTGCAAGTATTAATTAATTTCAGATTATATTCCATTATACTGATATTAACAATATTAAACAATAAAAATAAAATTCAATGCATAATTTGTATGCAAGTTTTGTCGGCGTGTAAGGAGTATAACGTTAAAAGGCACTATGTATCACTTCATAGCGAAAAATTTGACTCGTATATCGGAGAATCCAGAACATCGATCATTGAAAAGTATAAAAAATACGTGATGCACCAAACAACATTTTTTATGAAACTCAACACCACAGAAACGGAAAGCCTTGCTGCTTCATATTCAGTGGCATTGGAGTTAGCAAAGTCCAAGAAATCATATAGTGATGGTCTTTTAATAAAGAAATGGCAATTGAAATGGCCAAACAATTTAATGAGCTGAAAATAGCAGAAAAATTCAACACCGTGGCATTATCTCATCAAACCATGGCCAGGAGAGTGGATGATATGAACCAACATGTTTCCAAAAAGCTGCTGCAAATGATGTAAAAATGTAGATATTTTTCCCTGTGTTTGGATGAGAGCGTTGATTTGACAGATATTAGCCAGCTTTTAATATTTGTTCGTACTATTCAAAATGATTTCACTGTCAACGAAGAGCTCCTTAGCCTAGAATCTCTGTATGACACCACCAAAGGGAGCGACATTTTTGAAGCTGTCCATAAAAATGTTATGCTATATGGAGGATTATTATTACAGATGGGGCCAAAGCTATGATTGAAACAGAAATTGGCTTTTGCGGATTATTGAAGAAAATTAACATTAAATGTCCAACTCTGCACTGTATAATCCACCAGGAAGCACTGTGCGGAAAAAATTTACGACAAGCCCATGCTATGAAAGTAGCAATAAAAATAACAAATATGATACGAGGCGGTAACAGATCCCTCACCCATCGTAAGTTTCGGAGTTTTTTAGAGGAAATGGATGCTGCATATGGTGATTTGACACTTCACACAGATATTCGCTGGCTGAGTGCTGGAAAATGTTTAGAACGTTTTTTTGCTATACGAAAAGAAATACCAATATTCCTCCAAAATGAAGTAAAGTCTGATACCGAAGAACTTGCTCGTCAAATGCAGGATCCTATATTTTTAGCTGACCTTGCATTTATAACTGACATGACCAACCACTTAAACGCGCTGAACTTAAAACTACAAGGTAAGGGGCAGAATATCGCAAACCTTTATTGCTATTGCAAAGGTTTCAAGAGTAAATTGCAGTTATTCAAATCAACATTGAGCAATAATGATTTTACTTTCTTCCCTAATTGCAAGGCGCATTTTGAAGACATGAATAATTCCGAGGTCACAATATTTTTAACTCATGTGGAATATATTGATGGGATAATCGCGGAATTCGAAAGCCGATTTATCGATTTTGGAAAATTTGAATGAGAAATTTTACTTTTTAGTCAGCCTTTAACTATTAGTATTACAAATGTGCCGTCCGATTTGCAGTTAGAATTATGTGAGTTGCAAACTGATCCCCAGTTTACCAATAAATGTGAAACAGGGGAAGACTTTTTCAAACTATTATCCGAAGTAAGATATCCCAAATTGCGTGACTTTGGTCTTAAAATCGGATCAATGCTCGGCAGTACTTATCTTTGTGAGAGTACTTTTTCCACTATGAAGTTTATTAAATCAAAGCATAGAAGTTCCATGACTGATAAATCGCTATCAAATTTACTGCGTTTGGCAACCACAAACATTGAAATTGATATCGATACACTGGTAAACGATGCAAAGCTACCGAAAATTTCTCATTGAAATATAACATTTTTCATTTCTTGACAATATCTATATCTAATATCAAATATTTACCATATAATATTTCTTAAACATTAGTACAATTAATTATTAACATAATATCATTTTATTAGTGGGGATATATCCCTCACGACCACAAGCCTCCCACTGTTTTCATGTTTTATACCTATTTTTCCCCCATAAACGTAAAAAAAAACACTTAAAACCCCTAAAAACCTATATCTTTTAATTTCTTTATTCTGAAGACATTTTGGTTTCAAAATAAAGACTTAAAAAAAACAACAAAAATATTAAAAAAACAACAAAAATATTAATAAAACGGGGAAAAAAATACTGATAAAACTATGAAAAACGTTTTTCGGCTTGCGGTCGTTAGGGATATAAACACACTACTTGAGGATGTCAACTAGCAAGTTGCTATTTGACTAATTTATAATTTTATGAATCTTAATCTTGAAGAATAAAAAATTTTATGAAAATAGTAAAACTGCTCTGAGAGGACAGTGGTATTTTTTTTTTATTTTTTTTTTCACTGTCCTCTCAACAGTTTTTTTTGATCCGGATCATTTTTTTTTTTTTTTTATTTTAACCTCTTTCGTTTATCAAATCTCTTCCAATATACAAGCTGGCCAGACTTATATATCAGAATCAATTCGATAATAGCAGCACACCTTATTATTCGCTTCTCGCTCACGAAGTCATAGGGATATATTCCTTTCGCCAAGCATGTAGGAAATTCTTCTGCTGGTATATTATTTTTTTCCAAGAACTCCCGAGTGATTTTAAAATCTTCTAGCTTTAATGTTTTTGCTATGCCATCTAAAGACATTTGGAGAAAGTTTAAGGAATCTATAAATTTTAATTTCCCATATTCAAGTGATTTATATTTTTCCTTTGTTAAGCCAATAACCTTGAAAGAGTTTTTGGCATTTGCTGCTAGATGCTTTATAAATAGATGTACGTCATAACCAAAAAGATTATGAAATATAACTGGTACAAATTTGGGGGTATGACAATTAAGATTGCAATCTCTATGGGCTGCTCCTCGATAATTATTTTCACTTTTTAAATGATCGTGATCTATAACCTTATCATTAGTTGGATTCCCTGTATTGATCTCTTGTTTGCACATCCAACAGTTGAAAGTATTTTTATATTCTTCTAATTGTTGATCTGAAATATTTTGAGGATACTTTGTTTTTAATGCTTCAAATATTTCATGTTCTAGATCATTTATACTTGTAGTAAAATGATCCAAGACATCTTCTGAAGTTCCTTGAAATGCATATTCTCTAGATTCTATGACTTCGGGATAATTACTTTTAAATAATAATTTATAAGCAGATGGTAATTGTTTAGTTTTTTTAACACTATTGGGTTTATTATTTTTTCTTAGAAAGGCCTTCAACCTTGTTGGTTTCTCCTTCTGTTTAGAGGCTTTCCATTCATCCATGAGTTTATATTTTTCTATTATTTTTAAATATTGCTTGACTAGATCTTGTTTATGATTTATAGATTCAAAGTCTCCGTAAATTACTCCTAATGTTTGTAATAAATTTGAAAAGTTTTTAAAATACATCCTGGGATCTGTAGGCATTCTAATTAAAGCTGGTGAATCCTTTTCACAAAATCTTGCATGCTTAATCATTGAGTTTTCAGTTGTTGAATAATGAAGACATCTTTTACATGTTCCTCCTCCACTAGTTGGATTCTCTGGAGATGTAAAAGCTTGAAAGTTTTTTATTAAAATATAATGTTGATTATTTTCATGTTCCAAGATTAAAAGATATATCTCCCTCGTGCTATCGCCTTCTTGTACTTCATAGCCTTGTATTTCATAATCAGAAATATAAATTGGAATAATATCTCTGCATCCACGTCCCCATCCTTTAACATGTTCATAAATATTAAGTTTAAGATTATTTAGTTTTTCAAATTCTGGAATATCTTCTAGTTTCATTGGATGCATGAATCCTCCTTGGCCTTCCGGTCCTCCTGGGAATATTAATTCATTTTCATATTCTTTGTATTTTGAAACTCTTTGGGGGTTTTCGGTTTGAGGATGTAAATGTGCAAGTATTGACCACATGAAACATTTGTTATCCTTATTCTGCACATTTATAACATTTTTAGATTTAAAGGGTGTAGGAATATAGGATTTAGGATTAGGTGGTAATCCCCTCCAATAATCAATCACTAAAGATTGGAAGGATTGAAATACTAAGTTTGAATCTCCTAATTCATTTTCAATCTCTTCTTGTTTTGCTTCGACTGCTTGAATTATTTCTTTGATGCTTTTATTAAATCCTCTAGTTGAAAATAAATATTTAAAAGGCATTGGGATTTCAACATCTAAAGGAATTGTGTCTTCTTGGGCTCCTTGGCTTTGCAGTCCTTGGGCTCTCCAGTATTTTGCTTTTATTGTGATTTTATATTTTATAACATTATACCTTGTCGGTTTATAATTTTTTAAAGCCTCACAGAAAGAATCTTTTATATTTTTTTTATTTCTCTTTATATATTCTCCAGGGGTTGCAGGTCCATTAATTTTTAATTTAAATTCATCTATATGATTAAAATTATCCCAGTTGTATTTTTCTCTTTCAACATGATCAGGTTCTCCTTCTGAATAACATTCCTCATCCTCGGGATTTTCTTTTATATGTTCTTTTAAATGTTTTAAATAGTAGAAATTTATTTTTGTTGAAAAGTTACAATGAGGGCATGTAAATACTTCTCTAAGTCTCCCGATACAATTTTCAAAATGTTTATTATATCCTGAATGTAGATATCTTCCTTTACATTTAGGACAGAGTTTTGAATTTGTGTCATTAAGATTATTTTCTTTTAGTAAGTGAGCCTTCGACTTACAGTGGGAAATTAATCCTGTTTTATTTTTAAAAACTTTATTGCAAATATTACAGTTCATTTTTAGAATAAATTTTTTTACTGGATCCTATGTTTTCTATTTTTATATTTTTATTTTTTTAATTTTTATTTTTTTATATTTTTATTTTTTATTTTTTTATTTTTTTATTTTATTTATCACCAAGACCAGCAATCACCAAGACCAGCAATCACCAAGACCGTAGCACCAAGACCTGTATTCACCAAGACCGCATTCGCAAGATAGGATTCACCAGTAATGTATTCACCAAGACCTATAGTTCCTCCGAGTAGTGGGGATATATCCCTCACGACCGCAGGCCGATATACGCTTTTCATAGCTTTATCGGCATTTTTCTCCGTTTTGTAGACTTAAATCCATATTTTTTAAAATTTTGCGAAATAGAGCAAAATAAAAAATGTGCGTTTTTAAGGGTTTTTAGTGTTTTTTTGTACGTTTTTTGGGGTAAAATAGCCATAAAACATGAAAACAGTGGGAGGCCTGTGGTCGTGAGGGATATATCCCCACTACTCATTTTTTAATTTTGGTGTGCGGTCCTAAGACAGGCCGTGCAGACAGAAATATCCAATGAATTCAAAACAAGCGCCAGAGTATACATTAGTAACAACTGAAGGTGTTGAGTCCAAAATTTTCCGTACAGGCAGGCGTTTTGCTATCCTTAGCCATTTATTTTAGATAAAAATTCTTTGCATTGTGTGCGGCCCCCGAATAGTTTTTTTTTGCATTGCGGCCCTCTGGTTTCCCGAGGTTGGACAGCCCTGCTCTATGACATTAAGTTGTTTATCATACATTACCTATGTAATGCCTATATCTTCTTCTCGACCCTAAAGCCCTGAATTAAACTATCGGAACTCACATTTTCGATATAATGTAATGTATATGCAGTGTAAATAGTGTTTCTGATTCTTTTATTTAATACCTTTTTTTAAAGTTTTAAATAAAAGAACTTCTTTCGATTTTCACTGTAGACATGAAACTAATTTGTATAAAGTTTTTATTGAAAACGACATTGAAAGCGATCATAGAAATATTTTCTCCAGCAGTCAATGTTCCCACGAAAGCATGGGCAATTGTACTGAGATTGTTGATGAACTTGCATTTGTGTCTGTAGACACCAGTATCGTACGATGTGAATTTCTGACAACCGAACGTTATTCATAAAATAGTTAATTAATTAACTAAATTAAATAATTAAAGTAATTAACCATTAATAGCTTTATATAGCAAATTTGCAACATACCAGAATTTCACGTTTAGATCGCCTAAAATAAATAAGAACTAATCATTTCATAGTGTTACTTGTGAGCTACAAAGCTGTTTAACGGATTTAGTTCATGAAGTGTCCAGTTCATATTAATTCATATTCAGTCAAAATAACTTTATTTTATTTTATTCTAAATAAAAAATCATGCAAGTAAAGGTTAAATAATATTAGAACAAATGATGCCATTGGCCTTCATCGGATAAACTTTATAATCTTTTAAGGACTTTGTGATGACCTTGAAAGATTTTTGAGGTAAAGGTGCGCTAGAGTCTTCATCACATATTACTAGTAGTAGTATAAAATGTGTTTACAGTGAGTACGGTGTTTCCCACGCGGAGCATCATGCCTCATAGGTGAACAAGGTTTGATAACTTACGACCATTATTAAGGGGGCCATACTGGTTATGGTCCAAAATCTGTCGAGTAAATATTTTACAATTTAAGAAAGTTTTTTAATGTGAACCAAATATTTTTATGTATAATTGTATCTTTGTATAATTGTATTTTTATGTATCTTTGGATGCATTTGAAAACAATTTTAAGATCGATTATTTGACAGAATTCTTGTTCAGAAGATTGCATAAAAGAAATACAAACACTTTGTCTGAAAAGCTTATGGAATTATTACGAATAAATTAGTCTTCATTTTGTATCAGAATCACCATGTACAACTCTCAAATGGGAGATGAGGATTCTTTTATCCCTTTTTACTTTTTTGAAGTTAATTCTGAATAAAGTTGAAGTAGAAAATGATTATAAACATATAACAAAATCACAATTACACGTTTAACTTTTTTTGATGGAGAATTGACACATTTCCTTACTTTATGAAATTTAATTCTGCACTTAAAGGGTTAAAATCATATTATTTTCACAAAAGACCATTTAGGCGCAATAGACAGAAAATACGTTTGTATGGAAATGGTAAATTCAAAGTCATTTACAAATTAATATCAAAATATCCATCAATAACGTGATTTAAAAATATAAGTGTCTCGGTGTAGTATGGCGAAGGTGAAGAAGAGAGGTGCAAGAAATGCCAGTTTATAGTTTTACATTACATTTTCTCTTATATCAAGAAATAGGGAAGCAAACATAATGATAAGATACAATTATTCAGTAAATTTTACAGGCCTTCAAAATAAATTTACAGATCTTTCTTTTATCATTGATGAAATGGAATTTTCTCTTTCTATTAGGAGAGCGCGATGAAGAGTATTAGTTGGTGAAGAAGAAAATAAAGGGGTTTTATCAATAAAAAATCGAAATCTTTGTCAGTGGATGTCAGTGGATGAAGAAAATTTTAATGTTGTAACAAGGACTTCTTACAGCATGGCTAAATTTTGTGATTTTTTTGTTTTGGACAAAGTAAGATTTGATGGAGAGTTGCGTGGGAAAGGCAAGACTCAACCATCTATTTTTGACGTCATATTCGCCATTTCTAAACTTTAAGAAATATTCCGATAATAAAATTTATGATTATATCTCTAATGTTCTTCTAGCTTTTGTAAACTTGCGTCAGTTGAAAGTCTATTGTGTGGTTGGTATTGCTTCTGATGCTTTTCCAAAGCTCAGTGGTGCTTCGGTTATCGGTTTCTTTAATTTAATATAAGTTTAGAGAAAACATCGAGAACGATGTTAAACAATTGAATCAAAAATTGAATAAATTGATTGCAAAATTTTAATCAGATGAAGAGACGGATATTCACATGATGACAGGACAAGAATTGATAAAAGATGAATCAAAATCAGATGACGTTACAAGAAATAGAGTTAAAACTGATGTGGAAAGCTATATGAGTACCGTACTTATTTCCAAGGTGAGAAAATTAGTTAGAGAAGCGGATGCAAATTCTCAGAAATAACCGAGGCATTAACAAATCTAACGAAAATACCTTTGAGGTTAAGGAAAATTAAAACAGTTATTAAATTTTGTGCAGAATGTTATGAGGCAAGCGTGAAGAAGCGAGATATATTCGAAAACTTCATGAAAGTATTTGGTAAATTTCTACGAAAAAACAAATGGTTAGATCCTATATTTATCAAAATGAACGCATCAGACGGCACAGAATTCGATCATAAAATTAAAGCATACGAGAAAGTGCATGAGTTGAAAAGAGAAGTAATACACAAAGACAGTGGAACTAAGATTTATGAGCTGAGTGCGGGGAGATGACGAATTTTTGGTAGATTGTGGACTGATTTCTGGTGTTGAAAATTAGATGCAAATAATGAATATGATCGCCAATGAGAAAACAGTAAAAATTGATTTTGACGGAATCAAAATTGAATTATTGGAAGCGTTGTTTAAAGAAAATACAGGTGATATTAATGATAAATAGGATCCCCCAGTGCAAATAAATTAAATAAATGTAGATTCACTTCCATTTTTTTGAATAGTAAATTTATTGGTTGCATTTTAAATTTTGCTTTCTATTTAATTTTTTATTTTCTATTTTTCAAACCCATATATGGCTAGAAGTAAAGCTACAAAGTCTGGACTATGTGCAAAATATATACGTGACTATGGAAAATTGTTTAGGAAAACGCAGTCTTGATATCAGTAAAATTTTTCATTTGTTGTCATCTTTAATATGTTTTCTTTTTTTGATGATATTTCATTTATTTTCATTACGGCAAAAGATCAAATATTTGTGTTGTACAGAATTAATTTTTAGTCTTGTCAGAATGAAAATAATATACTCAACAAATATACTTAAACAGCTTTGCCTTAAGTATTATTATTTATCAAGTGATAAAGGCATATTCGAAAGTTTCTGTTGAGTATAAATATAAAAATATTTGATTTTTTGTCCAAATGAAATGAAATAAAATTATATATGAGCGGCCTTCCTAATCAAATCTCATCAATAAGTTATACGGAAATATTCCGGAAATACGGATTATATTAGGAAATATTAATTATAATTTATTATAGAAATATTTTTTAATTAAGTATTTTGTTTAAATTCATTATCAAGTAAATATATTATTGATTAATATTAGATGGAATTACTTTGTACTCTTTGCTTTAATGAAATCCAATCTAAAAGTTACGTCAAGTTTCCCAAATGTCGGCATAAATTCTGCATCGACTGTGCCTGTGGCATTGCCATGTCCCAGATTAGAAAAAAGTCCCGGGAAATAGTTTGTCCAATTGATGAAGTAAATGTGGAAAACATCAACATCATCCACTCTGATAATAGATGCGTTGAGAAATCTACGCAAAACTTTTTATGTGATGCTTGGAAAAGGCATCACGAAGGAGTTTTGTCTGTGAAGGATTTGCAGGATTATGCTAGGGAGGCACAGCACTTGTGTCAAATATTATAAAATTGGCTTGTAAAACTTTTCTAATGTTTGATTTAAGAGGAAATGAGTTCAAAATATGTCTACTTATTATTATTTTGACTACTCGTGCGTCGTAGGATAGCAGTGAAATAAACCAATGCGATTGAAAAAACATTCTTTAATATCGCTCTTAATAAACAAATATAATAAAACAATTTAATATAATTATAATAAATTTAATATTATTATACCACATATACCTGAATGATCTAACAGAAAAGCATATATCAAAAGGGAAAAATTGAAGTACCTTAATTACAGATACGGCAACGTAACTAGGCAATTTGCTTCCTGGAGCGAATAATTGTTTTTGTCATTCCATATACCAAAGTACTCCATTTTAATTATTTTTAAGATTTATAGTCTACTTCCTTTATAATCCCGACAAATTCCTCAGAAAGCAATATTTAACATATGGAACTGAAAATACATTATAGAAGGAGTTGATGGTATTTATACTTTTCTAAAATTCTGTTTTGATCAATAAAGCTGAGAAACAAAAATATATCAAAATTGCAAAAAATATATTTTAAAAATTTGCATTATTAAAACAAATTTTTGAAAGTCTATTTTGTCACCGAGTACAAAAATGTTTGGTTCTTAAATACTGAATTCTCTCCATTATATAAATATTTATGTTGCTATAATATTTTTATACAATGGTTACAGCACAACTGAAAGATTTAATACATAAACACCATATTTTTATTTTTTTATTGCAGTATTTCTTTTTATTTCTTTCTAATATATTCTAATAACACTGTTTTTTAAAAAAAATTTATATATTATCTTTATTTAATTTTTTGGAAGTGTGAAATCTAAATTTTTTATATTAAAATATTTAGCTGTAAAAATAGTAAAACTTTTACAAGGTAAAATTGAGATTTCAAGGTAAGTTTTAAAAAACAAAACTATATTTTATTTATAAAAATATGATTCAAATAAATAAAAAATTAAGCCTTTTCGAAATGTTTGATAATTAAAGAAATTGTGATTTATTATTATTATTATTATTATTATTATTATTATTATTATTATTATTATTATTATTATTATTATTATTATTATTATTATTATTATTATTATTATTATTATTATTATTATTATTATTATTATTATTATTATTATTATTATTATTATTACTATAATATAATTGTATACTAACTGTATATAAATAAAAGAGTTAAAATGAAATTAATAAAATCCTAAAAAACAGAGAATTTACTATTTGTTATAACTTTAACAAAGCGGCTTTATTAGATAATTTAATTATTGTTATTGTTTGATAATTGCTTTGTTTTTATAACAAATACATTCATTCCAAACCGCAGCTATATAAGTATACTGGTGACTCAGTTGGGGATTTGCTTAAATTTTTTTTACACCCAACCGACATTTCCAACAATATTAAATTAACAGTATTTCATTAAAAAAATCATATCATAGGTAATAATTATTCTGCGATCGACAAGTTATTCTAAAACTTTATTGTGCGTTATTTAGAATTTATAAATATATAAAATAAATTAAATTAAAATTAATTTGTTTAAATAATATATTTTGCATCCTATGATACGTTTTAAATACATACTCAAGGCCAACATTTCTAATATAAGCGTCTCTAATCCAAACATTCAAGATTCAAACATTTGCAATCCGAAAATTTCCATCCACGCAGGTCTAATGCAGCCACTGAAGTCGTTACTTGAGTAGTTGCTGAAGTGGAACAAATTCAAAGAGTTCAAGATACTTTTGAAATTAATATAACTTGGTCTTTAAATTTTCTATTATATTTATAGTGAAATAAAATTTAGTCACTTTATTGTCATCGAAACTACGTATGTATGTAAAATCTCAAATCAATTGTATATGTGAAAATGGATCAGAATTTAATTAGAAATTTTGACGCTAACAAATGAAGTTAAATAACATTTTGAAAAATAAAAAGAGTTTATCAATTTTAGAAAGTTGTGCTTATATTTTTGTATGAAATTTGATTGATTTCTGTAACTATTTAATTAAGAATTTTGTTTAAATAAGCACTTGAACGAAATGTGGTAGATTTCAAAAGTGAAAGAATTTATTAAATAAACTTTATTATTTAGTCCTTTTGATGGAAAATCACAAGCTATCAAGACCACCAAAATTTATCCAGCTTCTCGGGATTTACAATGGGAATGATAAGCAAATGTCAGATAATTTATAAAGTAAAATAGAAGATTCTGCTACTATGTTTAGGAAGTAGAAGTCTTGAAAAAATTATTGTTGGTTCTGGCTGGAAATGCATTCGATATGCTAGAGGAAAACTTTTGAAACAAGATAGGGTTAGAAGATGTGCTCACAACTTTGGGAAATATATTTCACAAAACGCCTTAGATGGTAATAGGCGAAATAAAGAAAATGCAGTGGAAAGCTAATGAAAATCTTGACGTGCAATTGGGAAATTTAAGAACACCGATGGAACTCGCTGGGAAAGAACCAGATGGTTTGCTGGGATTATTTTGAGTGTATAGTCTACTACATGTTCTAGCAGTCCAAATAAGTGCTTTTCATGATGCCTTTTCAATCCCTCTAGCACAATTGGTAGAAAAACAAATTCTTTGGCAGGGTGTTATGGATTGGGTTTAACGAATCATGATTGTGACATTTCTAGGAGTCGCGCCAAATGTTACGAGTGTGGAAAAGATGACTATATAAGATCTCAATGAGGAAATTGAAATGTAAAGATTTATGCAGTAAGTTGATTTATCAAAATGCATAAAGATCATCGAGAAATGGTATTGTGGAGAGTACACAGAACAGCTAAAAGGACGATGACATGGATCGGGCGTGAAGCATGGGAGACAATAGTTTTCTATAATTTGATAATCGATAACGTCAGTATCATCATCGGTAGAACGATCTTAACCTACTTCATGACTCATACAATGATTCAGTGTCTTTTTTCTGATATAAATACTTTGAAAAAACAATAAGTCATCATAAGTTCACTTATAGCTACTTCAGTAGCTTTCGAAGCTAATCATAAGCATATTTCAAGCGAATATATTATCTCATAATGAATTGTAAAAGTAATAATTATAAAAATATTCAAGGAAAATATTGAATGTAAAAATCCCAGCAACGCAGTAATTGTCTCAAATATAACAGATAATTACATCCAGACTGTCATGGGGCTCCGGGAAATATTTCCTTCAACTGTAATAAAGTCTGGAATTATAAATAACATTTCGATGAAATTTAAAAGTAACATTTTTTTGGTAACAATTTATCTGTGGGAGAAAATGTCTGTAAATGGAAAATATTTAGCTATAATTCAATCTCAAATTCAGAACACAGAAATCATTATTATCATTATTATTATCATTATTATTATTATTATTATTATTATTATTATTATTATTATTATTATTATTATTATTATTATTATTATTATTATTATTATTATTATTATTATTATTATTATTATTATTATTATTATTATTATTATTATTATTATTATTATTATTAATATTATTAATATTATTAATATTATAATTATTTTGTATTATTATTATTATTATTATTATCATTTTGGGTATTTTCGAATGGCTTAATAAGTTAATAAAAAATTTAATTTTCCCTTAAAGAACCAATTATGTTTTAATTGAAATTTATATATTGATTATATTTCTAATAATAGAAAATCAATATCAATTAAATTTTTAGAAATAAATAATCAATCTTGTAGTGAGAAGTACAGTCATTTTATTTAATTGATATTTTTAATTTAATTTATTAATTAGAATGGAGAACTCACACCCGGGATTACCACTGTCAATTATTTTTGAGACAGTTTATTTTTATTGTTAAAACAAACTAATTTATCTGTATTTTTTCGCACAAAATTTAATTGATTTTAAGAAATCTTATTTGTAAGAATTTTTTTTTATTGAATAATATGTTAAACAAAAATCTAAATTGTGTTAAGAAACAAGTTTCTAACACTGACTGAATTGTTGAATGAAGTCGTAAAAAAATATACCAAGTGGTATACCAATTGGAGCTTTTGAAATTTCTCTATGACAGAGAGTGCAGAAATTAAAGAAAAGAATGAAAAATAATAATAAATAATGATGAGAACAAAAATCCCCAAGAAAATCGTAAAAGAAATAGAAAAACAAAAAACGTTTAAAACAATCAATAAAATGCACAATAACGACCAATGCGAAGAGTGATGAAAACTTATTGTGCTGAAAATAAATAAATTTAATTTAATTTAAAATTAGTGGAAAAAATCAGGTTGTATTCGAGTATGTGGGAGCCATCGAGCTAAAATTTTCAGAATTTTGCATACCCTGGTTTCAAAGTGACAGCGAATCCGTGTTACATAATTATAGCTCCCCTTTCATTTTTTCCTATTCTAATCCTTAACGAAATGGATGTTTACCAAATGTACGAGGATTTTATTGAGTCATAAGAGTTACAACAAACCCATAATTCTTTTTCGCTCTTGGTCCTTTATTGGAAAATTGATTTTTCAGGCGTTTCATAATTATACCCCCCTTCTTCAAATGATATGATTGACAAATGAAACTTAGACAAAATACTAGGTTTTTTAAAAACATTTATTTTTAATATTCAATAAGAGACATTGGAGAGAATTTTGATTAATTACATTCCAGATTGTCAAAATTGCTGCTTTCAGTTGGTGAACATTGTCGAATTGATGATTGTTTGCATAAACCCCTTGCACTAGAATTCTGCACACGTTTTCGATGGGGTTACAGTCAGGAGAACAAGCAGGCCACTGCAATAACAGGATATTTTTGTCTCTAAACAACTCCATGGTGCTGTTGCTAAAATGAACGCTCGCATTATCTTGCTGATGGGTACAAAAATTACGATGTGAATTGCGATGAAAGGGAATAAGATGTTCCTGGAGAACATATTGCTACTATTGACAGTTCACTCTGTTGGATGGAAATACCAGAAGAAATACACCGTAGAAAGAGAAATCTCTCCAAACTTTGACACTTCCTCCTCCAAAGTTACGCTTGAAAAATATCAATGGCTCATTACAAAGATTGTCAAGCATGTGTTACATCCATCAAAACCGTCAAGATTAAATTCGTATTGGTCGTTATTGTGCATTTTATGGATTGTTTTAAACAATCAAATTATTTAATAATTTTCTTTTCGTGTTTTGTTTTCCTTTTCTTTTACGATTTTTTTGGGGTTTTATTTCTCATGATCATACGGAATGGTCTGCTCCATAGTGCTACTAACAACCTACTCATGAAACATCTGTATTTGAATAATAAAACAAAACAAATAAAACAAATTGTTAATTGGTTTGAAAGTACATAAAAATTGGATGTACCCCCATTTTATACTACTAAAGTATTATTTTAAATTTGTTCATTTTGTAATAGTTATGAACTAACGTTAAGTGCTTCCTATTTTGCAGCTTTTCTATTACTTTAAAATTCACAGATTTCAATGAAATAATTTTCAAATTGTATGCGAAACATATCAAATATACCATTCATAAAAAAACTTTGCAAATTTTTCGTCCGTGAAATTTACATTTTATTATCTGGATGTCTCTGTATCTGCTACCCTGAGAGAGAAGAATTAAAATATATATATATCGATAGTTATTTCCCATATGTTTATTCCCATATAGAATTACTACTGGCTAAAAACAGCCTATGACCCAACTCTGAGATGTTGACAGCGGCATTTAACTTAAAAAATTTAATTAAGTACTTTGTACACAGAGATATTATTATTATTAATATTATTATTATTATTATTGTTATTATTATTATTATTATTATTATTATTATTATTATTATTATTATTATTATTATTATTATTATTATTATTATTATTATTATTATTATTATTATTTTAAACAATTAAATGATAATTTAAGGCTTTTACTGCAAATAATATATTTAGTACAAATGAAAAAAATTTCGACTATACGATAGTCCTTGTCAATTTCCTTATTGGTTATAAATTTGATTATATATTTTTTATTTTTTATTAATGATTTTGTAATTGATTTTTGGTTTATTGATTTTCTGATATCATAATTCTGATTATAAATAGAAAATAATCATTTGTTTGTTCGTATGAAATAATTAAGAGTTAAAAATTGTCACAATCTCCGTGGTTAACTATTTACGAACCTACTCCCCCGCTAGAACGAAGAAAGCAAATTTATTTAATTAAATTTTTTTAGCAAACAGATTTAGAAACCATACTTGTTAATTACAATTCGCTTTTGTATATATAGATATTAATTGTTTAAAATAATAATAATAATAATAATAATAATAATAATAATAATAATAATAATAATAAAAATAATAATAATAATAATAATAATAATAATAATAATAATAATAATAATAATAATAATAATAATAATAATAATAATAATAATAGTAAATTTAACAAACAGCAATCAATACATACAATATACAAAAAATTATTTTAAAACATTTAAAACACAAGTATCCACTGCATTCTGCACATTAATTTTCGGATTCAATGACTTTATCAATAATGTTTCACAATTTAAACGTTCCCAATAATTATCGACAATTTTTAATAAAATTTTAAAATCAGACATACCTCTTTTAATCTTAAATTCTATTTTTATCACAAAATCTGCATATTAAAACAAATTTAATTATGCAATTACATCTCCGCATGATTTTCATCTTCGTTCTCGATAAAACTGGTTTCAAAATCATCAAGATAACGAGGTCTTTTCGTCCTGCCTCTACGTTCATCTCGGCGAAGTGAGTTGAGTATAGGATTGTCTACGTCTGTTAATCCATCATCGTCGTTGTTCTCCACTGACGCTTCGTTGACAGCCGGTCGTATGTCGGAATAGTGTCGCGGAATCCCGTTGATGTCGAAATTAGTCGATGAATTTACCTTCGTTGCAATCCCTTCACCCCATGTCGATGTGCACTTCGCCTTTGGTGGTTAACGTAAATTGCATCGCCAACTTGGAACGACGTGTCCTGTGTCTTCTCTTCTGTATAACAAGCGCCAACTCCTTTCCAGCAATATGAAAACACTGATGAAGACGGCGGCGTTCCGCACTTGTCATTGGGTGCTAGGTTATACCAATATACCATTTCCAATATTCCCTTGTTGGTTCTTGCTGCCATGCGTTTAATTGTACGATGGTTCCGTTCTATTATGCCGTTTCCTGATGGCCGATAAGCACATCGAAACACACATTTCACACCCCATTTGCGACACAGTACTTTCATTTGTGTCGACCGAAATGATGTCGCATTATCAATCAACAGCTCACCAGGGGAACCTCGTTCTCTAAAGATCTGTTCAAGATTCCGTGTAATGGTATCCGCGTCTTCACCTCTTATTTCTCTCCACAGAGCAAAACGACCCGGTCCACAATCAATCATAGTTAAATAAAGCTTACTTAGATAGTGTGTAACATTCCATAGCCAGTCTCTTCCACGTCTCCTTAACGCTTAACTCTCCATGCTCCCATTTTACAGGCGCTGGATCGATAGATTGACATTCTGAACATTCACTAATTATAGCCTTTAGATCCTCAAGTGTAACGTCCGGGCAAAGTTGCTTTGCAAAATACAACGTCTTCTTGGCACCGAAATGGTGCTGTCTATGACTTTGTCTATGACTCGTAACACTTGGTTCACAACAGCAACGGTGCTTGCAGTTGGTTCGACACACGATTTAACCCATGTCAGTCATTTATTATTGACTCTTGTGAGTGCATCTGCTCTGTTTTTATCTGTCGGGACTAACTCAACCGAGATCGTTAAGTCATAGCTTTTTCGTAATTCACAAATGATCTGCAGACGTCTTTGGACTAGCATCTCAGCAATTTCATGAGTTCGGATTGTGGCAGTATCCGTTAAAACTGAATCTATCCAAATCCTGACGGTAGCGGAATCTGTTACTACAACTAAGTTGCTTCTTTCCCAGCTGATGGCTAAGTTAATTCTTTTTATCACAGCGTCTAACTCTGCAAGGTTTATGTGAGCAAAATCATTTTTCTTCCTCATCCATGATGCATCTTCGACGATTTTTCCTGATATTTCTAACGCAACTCCTAATGCCAGATTGCTCGCATCGCACCAGACAATCGTAGATCCGTCCTTGTTTACGTGCCACTCACCAGTCACGGGATCGCTCTCTTTCACACGATACATCATTTCGTTAACCATTTTTAACGCGATTTTTCCAATCGTATCATCCCACGTACTTCCAGCACTGTGTCGTTTTATATAGCTACTTGCTACTCTTAACCATCCAGCAACGGGATAGTGCCCAACAAGTTGACCGCAGAGGGAAAATAACTCCCTTCTTGACATAGTTGTAAACGCAATGTGTGGCAAAATGTTTCCACGATGCCACGTACGACCGTTAATACTTGTTTGAAGCTGGAGACCTAGCACTCTTGCATCATCAAACTCTTCCGGTGGCTTTGTAATTAGCCCGTATGCTGCTAAATGGCTTATTACTTCATTGACGTTTATTCTTGACTGGTTGACAATAATGTCATCAATATAACTATCAGTTGCCTTCTCTTAAACTCAGTACCTTCCGTAATATTGTTGACATTATTTTCGGAGCCACATTTAAACCAAAACCGAGTCTCGTTAGAAAGTATCCGTTCCCATTGTAACTAACCCTTTGGTGCTCCCATAGGTTTTCATCAACATGTATCTGAAGATAAGCATTTTTAAGATCAATTAACATTACCTGTTCGCCCATCATTCGCCATCGCCTTAATGATTCGCCACATACATCACTTTGTCCAGTATGGCTACTAGTTCTCGAAAATCCATTACTGGACGAACTTTTCCTTTGTTTGCTTGCTCTACTGCCAATAACGGAATTTTTCCATTCACAACGTCTTTCGTTGGAATTAGCCATCCTTCTTGAATCCACCGTTCAACCTCCGTGTCAAACTTGTGCTGCAGCCCTGGATCGATTTTATAATTTGAAATTCTATTCAATAGTACAGCTGGTTCTGCCTTCCATTTACACTTCACGGTCCACTTGCCGTCACTGAATGCTGCCGAAAAATCACCATCTTCAATTTGCAAATTCTCATTTAACTGATTCTCAGCCACGCACGATACGTTTGCAATACCTGGACAAGATACACCCGTCTTGTCAATTTTAAGACCTCCAAGCATCCCTATTACGTCCATTCCTAAAATAATTTCAACATTAAGTGGTAGTTTCATCAACGAAACACAATTAACACAATTATTTAACTGTTTGTCTATTTATAACTTAAGTAGTTAATTAAACTTAACCTTTTACGGTCTTATGTCGAGTCTGACTAGACATCGACTCATTTGTATTTTCAGATTTCGTTGTATGTATTTGAACGATTATTTATATTGTATGATTGTCATAAAATAAAATACCTTTTATTAAAAATCCCAATTTAGTTCAAGAAAATCATATATACAAAAAATCATTAAAACAGTTGTAGACCTGGTGGCTAACATTTTTTTGCGGACCGCAAAGGGTTAATATACAATTAAATTTGAAAAAATTAAAATTAAAAGTCAATTAACAACATTTATTCTTTATTAAAACGCCTAATTCAACGGCTGTTCTGCAGTGCAATATTGTGACAGCATATCATTTGTTCATCAATTGGTCTGGGTTCTGGAAAAATCAAAAGCATTGCAAAAGGTTTATTCGTATCGAATTTTCAACTGAGGTGAGACTCATACCTAATAACGCATTTTAATCAAACAGCGCAAGTGTTAGAGAGTAAAAATACTAAATATAGCAATGGCGTGTATGTTACAAATTACCTACAAACGAATTCTATAGTAAGAGACCACTTCAAATTCGTGGGATGTTTTCAATAACTTGGGGAAATGATGTAAACATTTGATGCACTAATATGTGTAAATCAAGTTGAGTTTTATTAATTAATAGGAAATATTTGAGTGGCAAATAGAGTTATTTCAAAGTTACCAGAAGTTGATAAACGGTGTTAAATGACCACAGAAGAAAAACCTTGTGGGCATAATATTAAAAAGGATACCAACAGGAGAAACATAAAGCTTTAAATAATGATGAATAGAACTTCGGATTTTATATTTAGAAAGACAATATTTACTGATATATTAAATAATATCAAACAATAATGTATCGAAAGGTAGTGTCATGAAAAAATAACTTTATTCCGGAAACATTCTTGTTACAAAGGATAACTGGGAATTCATGCCTGGATTATGAGTTTAGTAAGAACAAGGCGATTATGAAAGAAATAAAATTTTGCTAGAAAAGTTATAATGAAATAAGAACATATTGAATAATGGTCAAATCTGATAAATGGAAGTTATTCGTCGATTCAAGAAGGAGCATCAAAACAAAGTCCCTAGGTGAAAGTAAATACAGAAGGCCAGCAAAATGCCAAAAATTTCCTTCAGCCAATCAAATTTGATAGGATATTTCTAGAGTATTCGCTTTATAAATATAACCAATTCTCAATAAGTGTTACACTCAGTAAATATTTTGCTGGATAAAAAATACTCTCAAAAATACTCAAAATGAATCAAAAATTGTTAACTGTCACTCCTTGTTTTATGTGGGTTAAAAAAATTGATTCCCCTCTCGTGGCACTTATTGGGAATTTACTACACAATATATTCGAATCATTTCTACCCATATATTTTTTCAAAATCATGATGTGATGAAAAAAATCCTCCAAAATATTTGAAATCGGAGGTTAAAATGATAATGGGATTACCTCATTCTATTGGATAAAAAATTTGAAAATTGAAAAATGTAGGTCGGTGTTATCTGATGTTATTGTTAATTTTATCATTTCATTTCTTTTCATTACAACTATAAATCATTTTTCTCCTATGTCATGCACATTTTGTCACTGTCTTTTTCAAAAAAGATTTAAAGTAGTACCGAAAACATTTTTACATAGTAAAAAAATTAATTTCTAGTGGCAATGCAAATAAATAAAATGTTCAAAAAAAGACAATAACAGTGAACAAAATATATAAATATTAAAATTATTAAATATTAAAAAACAACTTATTTACCCCGCACTTAAATTCTTTAATTATACACCCCAAATACGGCCACCCTCCCCGCGCTTGATAAGATTTCACTTCGAATAAACAATTAGTATCAATTCATTCTATTGACAAAGCAGTCTAAAAGATCCCTTTTAGACTGAATATTTAAAAATTAATTGAAAAGCTGAAAACACATTTTTTAATCTTTAATATAACAAATTTTAATGAATAGAAAAAATATTTTGTTTAAAATTGTCTTGAGATTAGAAAAATATTTAAAAATTTTTAAAAATACGAATTTAAATAGCACACTTTTCAAAGATGATGAAGGTGAAGCAGACTTCCCGAGATGAAGCTTCAGCTTGTGGAAGTGTTTCTTACTTAACTACGGTTCAGTAATGGTAAGCGTCCAGTTGTCATATAAAAATTATTTTTCATTACATGTCGCAAAACGATGACACAATAGGTCATTTACGTTGCCTTAAAGAATCCCATAGAATACTTTTCAGCAGTGAGACTTGATTTTCTGCAGTTTTCCGAACAATAAGGTGTTAGGTTAGCCTCTTCAGTTTCAAAGCCGTCATCTTTGTTACGAAATCTTTGGAACTGGTGTTATGGTTCATTTTTATTAACACGATCCCTAGCAAACAATCCATTTTGAACTGACACAATAACATGACTAGAAAGATTTTATAGACGGAGGAAAATATATTTTTAAGGAGTAGTTTCAATGTTTTAATTATTTTGTTGAATATTTTATTAGTATTTGATTCTCTTGTTTGGGGAAAATTCAAAAAATTCAAAATTTTGACCATTTTCAAACGTTCCCATTGTTGTTTTACTTCCTCAGCAAATACCCACTTTAGTATCTTCTAAGTTATGAAATACTTTTATAATGGTGGTAAATAATAATATCAAATTCATTTAGACAAAAATTACAAATGTGTTCACTTCATTTAAACAAAAATCTCAAATGCCTAATGGTTTTCTTTAATAAAAATTATAATAGTACATAATTACGTGCGGTTATTTCACCAATAAAAACTTGTGTAACAGAGTCCTTTGATAGTGTCATCATTAGTTCACGGAGGATTGTGTAATACAAACAGGGCGAGGTAGTTGTTTGTAATCTATGCACCCGTTCGAATGAAATTAAAGCATTTACTATAGAAATTGAGAAAATGGTAAAAAAGTAAAATTAAACACACAAACACAACATATTGTAAAATATGCTTATAAACTTTCGATATGTATTAATGTTTTATGGAATAAAATGCAGTTTAAATTTCTATATTTTAAAGAAATAATGACAAATAAAAATTTTTAATTTTGTACAGAAAGCTATTGAATTCAATTGTACTATTCTAGTTTNAAAATTTTTAATTTTGTACAGAAAGCTATTGAATTCAATTGTACTATTCTAGTTTTATGAGAAAATAATGAAAAAAAATAGTAAATTATGAAGACGAGTTTCATTTTAAACGGTTATTATAAATACCAATAATTTCATTTAGCTCTATAATTTACAAATATGAAGATAAGCTTTAATATGTCAGTGTTGTGAGGTTCCTGTTGTATGTGTATTATTTAAGTATTAGTTTAAGGTATGATTGTGTGTGCAAAAGGAATTGTGAGAGCCCAGCCGAGTCACCAGTAAATAAACTGTCTCGGGACAGCTGGGGTGAATGTGTGTCGTATGTATGCGATATGTATGGACAAATAACAATTATACTAAAAAAAATAATTAAACGAAACAATATAAACACAACTTTTATTAAATATAAAAAATAAATTAAGCGACCTTGTTATTATTTCTTTTTCTCCGATAGAAAATTTATTCTGGTTAGTTTGGATATAATTACTGATTAATTTTTCCGGTTATTTGGATATGATTACTGATTGAATATTCCAGTCATTTGGGTATAATTACTGATTAAATGTTCTGGTTATTTGGATTGGAAATATATAAGTTATCCGTAAAACTTTTAATTAAAGTTATTGTTTTTTTAAATTTAATCTTTTTGTCGATTTTATTTTAGTATATATTATATGTTTTTATGTATTTTGTTTCTGTTTCTTTGTATCTACAATCTGAATAAAACAAAAAATTTACAATTTACTCTATATTTACAACGATATCGATAAAACTGTACAATTAGCATTGTTTGTGCGTGTGTTTTGTTTTTTTTAAGGCAATCGCTGTATCGTTTTTTGTATAGGGGTGTGATTATTGTATCTTTGTCAAATAGTTTGATTGAGTTTTTGTGATTAAATATGATGTTTTTGTGAATTGGTTGTGTTTTTGTTTGTATTTGTGTTTTGTCTTCTGGTGGATTGTTTTGTGGGTTTTCGTTCAGGTGATAAGGTTTCAATCTGCGTATGTTTATTTTGATTTGTTTATTGTCTTTTAAGATAGTGCCGACATTTTTGTACATATTTAACAGTTTGTATGGGCCTTCGTACTTTGTTTCAAATCCGCTAGTGAAAGGTTTCTTTACTAAGACCATGTCTATTATTAGTTCTGTTTGATTTTGAGTTTGTTGAGTGTTTTTGTTTTTAAAAATGCTTTTTTGTTTGGGTATTTGTGATTCTTTATCCATTGTTTTTATCTTGTTTTCGTTTTCATCTTTTAAGTTTGGTAGGTTTGTATTGTGTCCAAAAACTGATTGACTAGGACTTTTATTGTTTAAGCTTGAAGGATTGTTTCGTAATCCTATTAGTATTTCTGGCAATTTTTCTAACCAAGTTGTTATTATTCGTTTTTGTTCTGATAGCTTGTTTTATTGATCGGTGTAATCTCTCCACTTTTCCATTTGATTGTGGGTTGTATGCTGTTGTTCTGATTTTGTTGATGTTATATTTGTTGCAAAGTCATTTGAAAATGTTGGATTCCGCTCATTGCTAATCCCGAACAGTCTGTGTTGACTATGTATGGTAATTCTTGGTTGCGATAACTTAGGATGCTTGCGTTTTTCAGGTTTTCTTTTACCTGTTCGAAAGCTGTTATTAGTTTTTCGTTCCAATTTATTTTGATGTTTCTCTTTATTTTGTTCAGTTCGTTGAGAAGTGGCTAGCATTTCGCTACATTTTGGTATGTATTTGTGATAGAAGTTGATCATGCCAAGGAAACGTCTTAGCTCTTTTGATGTTTTGGGTAACGGATAGTTTTTGATTGCTTTGATTTTGTCGTCTAATGGTTTTGTTCCGTTTTCTTTTGACAGATGTCCCAAAAATTTTATTTCTGTTTTCAAAAATTCACATTTTTTTATGTTAATTTTTGTTCATGTTTGCTTAATATTTCGAACACGTTTTTAATGTTTTGTATATGTTACTGTTTTGTTTGCTGATGCTATCAAGATGTCGTCTAGGTATGCGACTGTGTTTTGTTGATTTCGAAATATTTGGTCCATGAAGCGTAGAAAAATAGCTGCTGCGTTTTTTAATCCAAAAGGCATTTTGTTATATTCGAAAAGTCCTATGGGTGTGATGATTGCGGTTTTCTTTATGTCTTCCGTTCTTACAGGAATTCGATAATAGGCTTTTTCTAAGTCTATTTTGCTGAAAATTTTGGGTTTGTTAAATCTGTTAATGATGTCGTTTATTATTGGAATTTGTCGGCTGTTGTGATATTGTTTAATCCACTCTAGTCTCCACAGGCTCGCCATTCGCCGTTTACCTTTTCTTTAAGCATGAGAGCTGATGACCAGTTTAAGTTTGAGTGTTTGACGATTTGGTTTTCTAGTAGTTCGTCGAATATTTTCTTAGTTATTTCGAGTTTATTTTTGTCTAATTGTCTGACTTTTGCATGGACTGAGTTTCCGTTGCTAATTATTGTGTGTTCGGTTATGCATTTTGTGTTATTGTTTGCCTCTAGTTTATTAGTTATATTTGGTACATTTTGTATCAGTTTTGCGATTTCATTAGGTATATGCCAGTTTGTTTCTGTTTTAATTGTTTTTGTTTCACCGTGTTGGGCTGTTATTACTCTGATGTCACAATTGATTTGTTTCTTGGATTGTTTATTTTTGTTGTATATGTTGTTTAAATTGTTTGGTAAGACCTTTCCATTCTTGCAGTCGACTAGTAGATCGAAGTTTGAGAGGAAATCTGCTCCTAAAATGGCTTGTTTATATAATTACTGATATAATTACTGATTGAATGTTCCGGTTATTTGGATATAATTACTGATTGAATGTTCCGGTTGTTTGGATTGGAAATATATAAGTTTTCATTAAAATTTTTAATTAAAGTTATTCATTTTTTAAAAATTTAATTTTTTTGTCGATTTTTGTATAGCGATAATTTACCATAGTAAATTATTACTATATAGTTTTCTTATTTCATTTTCCAACGCAACCTACACTCAACAAAATAACAAGGCGTCGCAAAACCTTGTTTAAAAATAAATAAAATATATAACTGTACATTACAGTCAGTATAAAAATATATAAACATTATGTTAATATTCGCTATTTTGTCTAAATAATTTAAGGTAAAAATTATTAAAAATTACTTTAAATTGTAAAAATTCCAAAAAAAATAAAATTTTGTCAATTCATAATCTGAAAAAAATAATTTCTCAGACTCATTTATTGGTGTACACAAAAATCTGTATTATAGAGGCTTTTATATATTTGCTTGCATAAAAACTCTTTAATATAGGTTGGTTTTCAAATATATGGATGACTCTTGATTTCTCATCAGTGATTATCATTTAATTTATGAATTTGATTTTTTGTTTGAATTTTTGCAATTTAAAGTGACTTAAATTAATTTTTAATTTAAAATTTTGAGGAAAATGACGAATATTTATTAAATAATATTTTTATGTTTTTTTTTGACTTTTTAAGGTTTTTCTGTAAATTTTTAAATGAATATTTTGGTATTTATAATAACCGCTTAAAATTAAATTTGTTTTCATCATTTACTGTTTTTTTTCTATTTGTTTTGTCGAATGTTTAATGTTTTAATTATGAAATAGAAATATAAATAAAATGATACTGTCGAGGAATACCAAAGAATAATTACTATTATTAGAATATTAAAGCGACAATGTATTACTTTTCAATTATAATTTATCTAATTATTACAAAATATTATGACTTGTGGAAGAAATAAATAAAGTAAATAACTTAAGGAAATGCATCAATTCATATATTACGTAACATATATTATTTAACATTCCTCACACAACATTCTTTCAAATACATTATTTCCATATTTCCGAGTTTACATACGAGTCGAAAACGCGGAAACAGTGGTGGAAAACAAGTTCAAAAAATATAGGGTGGTAAGCGGCTAGACTTCGAGTTCTATGCAAACAGTTGATAATTATTTTGTTCGAGTGATTTCTAAAGGTTTGTAAATAAAATAAATTAAATCACATGGATATAAAATAAAATACCATATTAATATAATAAATATTTTGAAACGTTTTGAAATAAGCAGACTACGACTGACTAACTAACAATTGATAAAGACAGTACTGAAAATTTATGTTAAGATTTAATTTATCTTACTAATCCATCTTCACTGGGAAAAAATTATATTGTCAATCAATGGCGATCAAAGAAATAAAAATTAATGATACATTTTTTATCTCTTAATTTGTAATCATATTTTTTCTATCCTATTTAAACACAGTTAAATCCCATTTTTTCTCATCTTCAATTTACACTGAATTAAAGCCAAAACGCTTAAAAAAATTATTTTCAAAAGCACTGTAACATCTGGAGAGTTAGCGTTTTATAAATCATGTTTTTGAATAGTTAATATTGTTAATAATTGAAGTCAAAAGATATATTAAAATACAAATTGATTGCCTAAATCTGGTATATAAAATTATATATTTTAATATAAAACAACCGATTTAAATGGCGAATTAATTAATTTAATAATAATGCTAATTATGCGTGCCAGCATTTATACTTATTATACTTTTACTATATAATTTTTTGATACTTATAATACAATATATATTTTATTTATAAATTAGTTATTTAAATATCCTTAACAAATATGAATATAAATTCACTCCTTGGGTAAAATTATACCCAATCTCTAGATAATTAACCTTCTAGACTCTAGAATCTACAGCAATGTTTCCCAAACTTTTTCAGTTCTAGTCCAACTTTTATTTAAAGATTTTTGGACGGAGATAATCAGGGTATGAAAGAGGAGATAAAAGAGGCATGGTACCAAAGTAGAGGACTTATGCACTGTGAAGATGTTTGGTTTGAATGATACATTTTTATATTTATTATTTGTTGAAAATAAAGATTCTTATAAATTTCAAAGGTCCGCTCAAAAAAACGCTTTGCAAGCCATATATCCGACGAGGCAGTGCCACAAGCACTCTACTGTACTTTTTTAAAACACATTTACCCCAAGAAGACCGGCCCGATCCAGTTTTTGGTATAACCATATAGAAGCAGAATTTAATTTCCTAACAAAATTGTTTTGAATAGAATAATAACTGAGCCGTTTATTTTGATAGTGAATAGCACGAAAAACATTGTTAAATCTTTTTTGTACATATATTTATCACCACAAAAACAAAGTGAGACTACTAGGGAGCATTAATATTTCTTGAGTCGATTAAAACGCAAACCCTTTAAATATTTCAATATTTAAGAAAATGTACATACGCTAAACGACTCAATTGTTATGAATTTAATATAAAAAAATTCATAACCAGTATTCAACTATACAAAAAAAGATAGGAAGGAATAGTGGTGTATTGGTAAAATAAGAAGTAGCGGAACGCATGGTGAGAGCAAAAAAATAGTCCGCGACTTTACAGAAGCAGCTTCCTGAAAGTTTTCGGAGATCATCTTATTTTAAGCAAACTATTGTTTTCCATTTAAGTTTCTTTTATTCTTACTATACAAAGTATTAACAAACACAAAAATAAGAAATTCGAAAAAAGATAAAAATAAGAATCTTAAAGATATTATTATTTTTATGAAGTACAACTATAGTGTACTACAAATACTCCCAAATAGGATCACACACAATTTCACCATTTGTCCCTGCTCTTTTAGTTTGCTGGTCAGTAGCTGATTGATGAGAACGCAACCAGGTTTTTACGTATAAAATTGTATTCCAAAATTCCAAAGGTGGTATATGAAGATTTATAAACAATAAATTTGCAACATCATCAATTAAAATCCTTAGTTTCCAGCACTTGCACATTTTCTTCTTGTTGCGTTTTAAGTTTTTTTTCAAAGAAAGTGTCCAAGGTGGATTGTTTACATTTTTCGCTCATTTTAAATTTTTAATATAAAAAATTAATTTTTATTCTAGATTTTTGAAATATTACTGCAATAATTAAAATTAATATGCATTATATTTAATCCATTAAATAATTAAACTACCTTATGAAGTGGAAAACCACAAACTACCAAAACAACTTTGGCGTTATACACAATAACACAATCTAAACAACAACGTTACTGGCACAAACTAACTGGTTACTGGTTACTGGCGCAATTCGCAATGAAATAGTCATTGACGGAATTCAAACTTCCGCAGACTTGCGTATTCGCACTATTGTTGAAGTTTATAGTTTAGTAGTATGGTATGTAGAATAGCCAACACAGAACACATGATGTTTATTTGATTTAAAAAGGAAAAACAAACAAGACACAAAAAGCAAGATAAATTCTCTATTAATTAACATATTTTTTGAAATATTTTTGCAAATTCGCCAATTTAAAATATAATTTTCATTTGAAATTAAAAAATGACTACTAAAAAAAGTACCGAAAGGCGTTCCGTTACCGAAAAAAGGGGCCGGAATGTCGTTCCACCACGTTCCCCCCAATACATCACTAGGAAGGAAAAAGAAAACTCGAGAGTTACAGATAAAATTTAATACAAAATTTGCGAGGAAATTAAAAGTATTAAAAGTATATTATGAAAGATATTTAGAGCATTTAATAATCAAGAAAAATTTTGATAAACAGAAAAAATATTATTCATTTTGTATTTATTGCTGATTGGTATCAATAAATTTATACAGCACTGTGTCAATTGGCATGATATAAAAGAACACATGGAGCCAAGGGTTCATCAATAAATAAATTTTTTTCTTATTTGACTAATGATTTAAGTTCATTAATGTATATTTTTTAAAAATTAAATTATTTTTCATTGTCATTTTAAACAGAAAAAATAATTCAAATAAAAATCGATAAATGTTTTGTTTAAATGATTATTATTATTTTGCAGTTGAAAGACGCACAGTTGGTATTGATAATTATTTACGGTTTTGAATGAATTTACACAATTTTAATTATAAAATTAATGATCATTGACCCCTGGAAACTTGTAAACTGGTGATCCAAATAACTTATGAAATGGAATAATTCAATGTTAATTTTTGTTTATTTTAGGTAAAATTTCATTGATTTTATGTAAGCACAGTGCTAAACAGAGTTCAGAAACTATTTTTCCTGACAATTTTGTTATAGATCAATAATTCTTATATAAATTAGAAAATACAATATTCTAAGCAAAAACAAAACCAAGAAGAATAAATTTTCTTAGAAGACAAAGGAACCAAAGAAAATATATCTGATTAACTAATAAATAATAAAAAATCCAGGAAAAATAAATTAATTTATACAGCTCTTCATAAAAGTGGAATAATATTTTATGAATAAATTATATTTATGAAAAATGGATCAGAGAAATATTTGAATAAAATGAAATAATGATTAGTAGACCTCCCAGTAGCAAACCTTTGAACATTTCTAAGCATGGAGGTTGTGAGAATAATTAAATAAAAAAAAGATTTAATTCTCATTTAAAAAGAAAGAAGGATTGAGAGCATAGAAGGTTTAGTAAAGAGTGAGGTTACAGATATTGTTTTACAATTCACAATGGAAAACTTGTGCTCAGGTAATATATAAACTTCAGACATTATTTTATAAAAAATTTATAATTTATATTATTTAATGGTCTCCTTATATTTATAACTGAAAAACTCGATTCAAAAATATATTAAAATCAAATAGAAATTGTTAAATCGTAAATTATTTTAACTTGTTGGTTTAAAACCGAAGCTAGTAAAATTTGTTATCAAACCATATCTTGTCTCACGCAATTATGCTATTCTTATAAACGGTCGGACTAGTTTTATATGTACAAATCTTATCATTGATGGAACATGCTCACGTATGATCGCTCTATCAAAGTCCAATTACATCATAACTGAAAATAAATTGGGAATAATTATATTTATGAAAAAAAAGTTATTGTCAAAATTACAGCGTCCGTCAATAAAACACGGGAACTTTTTGTGTTCTTCAGGCATCTTTGATAACTATTACTGCATAATCAATATACATTATCTATAACTACAAAACACAAATGTCGAATGCTAGGGCTTATCAATATTTTAAAATTGAAACGCAAATCTTTAAATAACTCGCTATAACAAAAAAGTGGACTCGAAATAAATTTCAAAATAAATGTCTCATATAATAAGTAATATTTTGAAATTGGATAAAATGGGCTCAGTGCATAGCAGCACAAATCTATAGAGATATTCCGCCAACCGGATATACTGCCACCCCGCTTTATCTCCATTAATTTATTAAAATAATTTGTTTTAAGTCTATCAATCTAAAAAATCAAGGCCGGAAATATCACAATTACTGGAAATAATTAAAGGATTTTTACAAAAATTTGATAAAAAGGAGGAAAATAAACAAGGTTGATTTTTTATTTGTTTTTTTTATTATCTTATTCAAACCCCGCTTAATCGCCAAAAATATTTTGTTTTCTCAAAGGGCTATAAAGCGTGGTTTGATTGTAATTGGCTTTGTAATTAAAAAATATTTTCAATTAAAGTTTATCGCCAAACCAGAAAATATCAAACGATAAAATAAACATTAAAAGAAAGAAATGTATGTATTTTGTTTAAATCAAAAGTCTCTTTAGGAAACGACTTTAAAAAGTTCAATGTTGGAATCTGGTGAGACAAGCTTTTTCTTTTCTCACAGAATTCCTTCATTGCATGCTTTCGGAATCTTCACACAAAATCAAATGTTCTATATATTGTAAATTATCGTTTATCTAAAAAATCACACTTGGCCAATTTACTTCTTTTATTAAATAATAAGCCCGGAAAAATCACGTAGATAAAAAAAATTTCAACTTAACTTGGTTTATGAGATAAAAAATTATATACAATGTATACAATGAATACTCAATGCTTTTTTATGAGGTAGTTTTGTTTTTCAGAAAAACGCATAAAATAGCATTAAAAAACCCGGGTTACATTTTATAGAGGGATACGTACAATAATTTTTGAAAAACGCACAAAACCATAAAAATTGTATAAAAAGACATGGGTTACATTGTATAAAGATGAATAGGTTCGGTTTTTCATTGTTTTTATTAAAACACCGCTTAAATATGATTACAATTAAAATTTCGAATTTAATTTTGTACCGAAAATAACAGGCAGTCTTATTGACACTTCATACTTTTTAATGGTTCATATAATAAATTCACCAAAGCCAAAAGTATACCAACATCTGTAGATCTTTCTCGTTTCGCTAATCGATCTAAAATTGCAATTGTTATTTCCAAAAAAATTTATTTTCGTTGCTGTTTCTTTTTTTACATCTGATAATATTAAATTTTTATTTTAAAACTGGAAAACATTTAACTTAATAAACTGTCATACTACTTTGCTAATTTTACAATAAACTTAAGAAAATGTTATTAAGAAAATAAAAGATAACTTTTTCATATAAACTTCACGAATATAGACTTCAAATAGCAGCAAAAGAAAATAATAATGAACATTGGTGGTATATTATGCAAGAAATAAATAAAAACTATTTATAACGTGAATTTCAATAGAAACCGGATTAAAAAATCGCATTAAAAAGAATTGAATTGAAGCAGTGCTCGAAGTGAGGCGGGATAGCCGGGATATTATCCCGGCATTGATTATGTAGGCGGAATGGCATCCCGGCACTTCATTTCATATAATCTAAAGCTGTAAGAATCAGAAGGCGACAAAAACAATTTAGTTATGAGTGTGACGATGAAACTCCAGATGTAAATGACCCAGAAAAATATTATAAAAATCATGTTTTTAATGTTATGCTGGATCAATCGTTGATATCTATATCAGAAAGGTTTCAGCAAATGAAAGATTTCGAAGATTCATGGGGTTTTTTGTTCAATATTCACAATAATAAAAATCGTTGTGATTTGCTGAAGAGTTGCAAAGATTTACATCTGAAATTAACAAATGAGGCCAGTAGTGATATAAATGGAATAGAATTGTGCGAGGAAATCGAATCATTGAAGCAATTGGTACCAGATGATGTTAAAGATCCTTTAATATGTTTACAATTTATCAATGATAATAATTTGAAAAGTACAGTTTACGAATCCTCGTAACAATTCCTGTTAGTGTTACGAGTGGTGAAAGAAGTTTTAGTAAATTAAAACTAATAAAAACGTATTTGCGATCTACTATGACGGAAGATAGGTTGAATAATTTGGCCATTATTTCAATTGAAAATAATGTTGTAGCAAACCTAAATTTGGAGGCAGCAATAGAAAAATTTGCAGACATGAAAGCCAGGAAAAAATCATTCTTATAAATTCTGTTTTTTTTATATATATGTCAATCGAAAAAAATGAAATAAAGTAATAAATGGATTGTTTTTTGTTAAACTTTTTTATTTTATCATAATTTTTGTACCTAATTTTTAAAATAGGGCGCTTTTTATAATTTTTCGCCTGGGGCGTATAATTATCTCAAACCGGCGCTGTCTATAGGTTTATCCCGGTACTTATTTCATTTTATAGGCACACAAATACTGCAATTAAGGTCACACATAGTACATCCATATATGTATGTATATATATATATATATTCTTTATTCTCTATTCTCTATTCAATTAAGAATTTCCCAAGCAGCAGTAATGGATAGGTAGGTATATTCTCTTATTTATTTGGACACCCCCCAAAGTTTTGCAACACCCCCAACTGAAAATTTCTGCATAAAAGCCTGGAATCCCGGGTGCCACAGCATGCCTATCCCGGCACATATTTTGTTCCACTTCGAGCACTGAATTGAAGTATATACAAAGTCCGACAGTAAGTTGAGGCAGAAGATAACATACGTGTACAATATGTAATTTACAAAAAATAATAGCGTACGCGTATGGTACGTTCGTATTCCGCACGTATAAGCAACCTTTAATATTAGTTGCTTCTTGAGACGTCACTATCTAAAAATTTTAAACAGAAAACCAAAATAATAAATATTATTGTGTTTCCATCTGGTAGTCTGATCCATGAAGATATTAAATAAATTTACATTTTTCTGCTGAAAGGGTAAATAAAAAAGTACATTATATTAATATAATACATTTAATTTTATAACTATTTCTCAGTTTACTAAAAACTTAACTGATTAAATTAAAATAATTATAAATAATTACATCAATACGGCACGGCAGATATACAGAATAATTGATTCGTGTTTTATTTAAGGAACTTGGAAATTACCGGAGTTGCCGCAATTTATGTTTCGTGTTTGCAGCGTGGAAGTTTGCTGTCGTTGCAGTGGCGGAACTTCAAAATTTGAGCCCCCCATGCAATGTAAAATAATTCCACAATAATTTTTTTTTAACAAAACAAGTTAATATTTATTTCATATATCATAAAAATAATACAAAAATTTTTTTTTGAAGAATAAAACACTTTATTCTATAGCCTTTGATTTCGCAGAAAAAGGCAATTTGTCCGTAAAATCATTGTTTTAAAATTAATTTAATCAAGAAACATCCAGTAAAATTTTTTATGCGAAAATCGTTTTTAAGACGAAATCAGCATCTACAAAAAAAAATTGATTTTCAATGCTTGGCTATATTTATATATATTTATATATATTGCGTTCAATCCGGCGCCCCAAAAATTGTGGCGCCCGGGGCAACTGTCCCCCCTCGCTACGCCACTGATTATATTCCAAACTGTTATTAATAGAATGTTCCTGACTTTTTATTTTTTAGTTAATTAATAATATTTTTTAAGGTTTATATAATATATTTTCGATCTATTTCTAATATTTCCTGAAAGATTTGGGTATTTATTTTATATTCTATATTTTTGTCAATTGAAAAATGTACCTAGTAGCTTTCTCTATTCTTATTTAGCCTTTTTAATTATTGACAATGTTTATATTATTCATTAAATATAATCATAGATAATTTGCATGAAAGAACTTCGCCGATTGTGCTACTATTTACAAGACTAGACATAATTTATGGGCTTTCTATGTCAAAAAGTGAAAGCAGTTGGTCTGAAATACGGCGCAAATACAACAACGGCTTCTCTCATTAAATTAATTGTTTTATGATATTCAGAAATTCCATAACTTAAATTTGGAAAAGAAACATTCACCTCAGAAATCCTTTTGTGAAGAACTTTAACAGATTTATATGTGGGTCCACTAGTACAAATGACTCCCGAATTCCTTAAACCGACTGGTTCATTGTAGAAATGCAATTTCAGCAAATTATAAATTAGATTGCTGATTATTGCTCATAACTAAATAGATTAAATTCTCATAAACAAATCCAAAGAAAATATTTATCTGAGTTAGAAAAAACCACCACTATTCAAATATAAATCATTAATTCTTCAAATCCAAATATGAAATTCTTTAATCTAATGCATTACAAAAAATAACAGACGGAAAACAGAAAAAATATATAATGCAAAGAAACAAAAGTAAAAAGCATGCAATACAATTGCACTGACACAACGCAAAACATCGCTCAATGATTGGACGCACACAGTAGAAGCATCCCATTGATTCTATAACAAATACCGTATTTTCGCACATAGCACGCGGGTTATACCGTCAAATTTTACCTTTTACCATTTATTATTGATATATATTTCAACTTTTTCTACTGAATTTAATTTACCTTATATCCACTCTTACAGTATATTAATTCATTTTACTGGTTTAGTTAAAATCTACTGTTTATATGAGGGTGTTGGTTATACCGACCTGCGCGTCATATTCGCAAAAACAATAATAAAACATTTAAGGTTTATAAATTAGCATGGATAAAATTTCAATCTTACATGCATATTAAATTAGAAATAAAATAGTTTGTTATGTGAGTAATTTTGATGAGAATGCAAACTAGTAAAATCAAAATAAACCGGAAACTGGGGAATCCTATGTAAAAGATACAATATGAAAATGAGTAATCTCATATGAAACTTATTACGAAAAATATTTTTTCCTTTTATCTAACCTTAACATTACATGAAAATAGTTCAAATAAAATAAGTTTCTCTATGGAAAAAACATGAAATAAATTTCTCTCTAATATATCGGATTAAAGATGAAAAAATTGAAAGATAAATTCCAACTTGTGCCTAGATCGCATTACTATACGTCTGTAGGGCCGTAAAAATCATATTAATAAAAACTAATGTATTTCTATTCAGTAGTGGAATTTCTTGAGGAGTTCGGGTGAATTTGTAAAATCCGGTAATTACTTAATACACAAAGGGAACTTTGAAATTGAACTTTTTCTATGTCACATGAAAGTAAATTGTTTTGAATTTGAATTATTCAGAAAATATTTTTGTACAAAAAACTTGTTGCATTTATTATTTGCGAGATTATTATAATTTATTATCAGTATTTTGTAATTTATCAGTAAAATTCCTAAAATGGCGTACCATTGCTCGAATACCAAATTTTCAATTTCTTGTCACTTTGTCATATGAAAAATAAGAAGGAAAAAATTGAAAAAACCAAAAGTTAAAAGAAAAGAACTTATGGAATTTCCTTGTTAATTCACGGGAATTAATTTTTTTATTATATATTTATTATATATATTATAAGAACTTTTTTTCTTCCATTTTCACCAGTGATTATTTTTTCCATTGAATTTATTAAAAAGAGAGTTTGAAGATTATAAATCAGATATATATCGATGTTTGTTGATACTCACAAATTTTCGGCACTGCCTTTTTCAAGTCAACAAGTAAAATTCTTATAATAGTATATTAATACAAAATAACAAATAAAAAGTCTTAATTAAGTTATGTACCTATAATAGTACAAGGCATATAATGTCTGTTTTGTATAGAAATCGTTAGGCTACCATTTGTGCGTGACATAATTGCGATCAACAACCAGGAATCAAATCAACTAAGTCAAATGTTTCATTGTTATTAAATAATTATCAAACAAGTTAAAATTTTAAAAATTAGATTAAAAACTGAAAGATAAAGGACATATTGGTGACATATTTTCTAATGTTTTCGAATTTTAACGAAGTTATTCGTTTATAACTTAGCTTCAGTCTAATATTATGTTCTTAGAGGAAGAAATGAATGTCTTTATCAATAAAAAATAAAGGTAAATTTAATTGTTTCCTTCTTTTGAATAAAAATAATTATTCTACGTTCATAAATTTACACGAAAAGATTCCATTTACACAGTGCCGGCTTTAGAAAATTTTGAAATGTCGTTCTAGGTGAGTAATCAGATTGGGTAATCTGTTATGACGAGGGTGATCACAGTCCCAGCCTTAGACAATTTGGCGCTACATAAAAAGTGCTATATATTTTTGTGCTATATAAAAGTGATATTAGTAGCACGAAGAACAACAAATAATTTTCATAACATAAAAAATATTTTTAAATTTTAATTTGTCATAATTTTACCGCCCCTTAAAATAATGCCGCTCTAAGCAGCTGCCTATGTCGCCTATACTTAAAGTCGGCACTGCATTGACATCTTTGTTTTATAGACTTGACTTGTATTTTTATCCTTGAGTAAAATCATTTATTTTTTGTTAAAATATTTTGTCAAAACAATCATAATAGGCATTAAATATTTGGTTTCCATTAACGTGTCAACTAACACTTTTATTCCCAACCCCGCCTCAAGGTGGACATCACTAAATCCCATATAATGCTAAATTCAAATATTGTATAGGTTCGATAACTAATGACGATTATACACTATAAACAACACGTTCATCGCAAAAGAAATATCTCACGCGACAAAAATATGTACAGGTTATAATCGTTAGTTTGCTACGAAAAGTGCTACTACACGGACGTACGCATTATTCAGGAATTATAAGAACATATATAAAATAGTAGCAGTGATAGTTTGTGAAAATAAAAATTACTGGTAAGTTAAAAATCTTAAGTTAAAAATGTGGTGTCCAGATCGTCGAAAAATAATTACTACACACAAGAACCATATTATTTACTTCGACAATTTTTATACAACATTGCCTTTGATGGTTTACATATATGGTAGGGGAATATTTTCTTTGGGATCAATACGAGTGAATCGTCTTCCTAACTGCAAATTATCTACTGATAAGAAGGCTGAAAAACAAAAACGTGGATTTTCAGAAGAATATGTTGGTTCATGCCATGGTGTAGATGCATCGACCATTCTGTGGAAAGATAAAAAATGCGGACGATTAGCGTCAACTTATGTGGATATTCAACCATTCAAAATGGGTAGTGTAGTACCAGATAGTGTACCAAAGACATCACGTTTTGATCGAACATAAAAGCAACGAGTCGAGGTAAATTGTCCAAAAATTATTCATGAATATAATACACATATTGGTGGTGTCGACCTAATGGATGGACTGCTAGGTCGCTATCATATTCGCATGAAAACCAGAAAATGGACAAGTCTATTATTTCATCACATAATAGACATGTCAATGGTAAATGCTTATTTGTTACATAAACGAATAAACCGAAGACAGTCCAACATACAACTAAAAATGTTTAGAAGACAAGTTGCTGCTATATTATGCAAACCTGAAAACATTGCTGACACAAGAAAAAGAATTGGACGCCCCAGAGGCTCAACACAACCTACCAAAAAGCAGTGCAAAAAACATATTTACCTACCACTGATACCCGTTTTGACGGTTTCAATTATTATCCCGAATGGTTGGATCGTTCAGGCAAGCGCAATGTAAATTACCTGGATGCAAATCCGAAACCCAATGTATATTTTCTAAATGTAAAATAAATATTTGTTGTACAGCGGCAAAAAATAATAATATTTATAATAAAGATTAGGTATATTTTTTTATAATTATTAAATAAACAATTATATAAAAACCTTTTTCCCTTTATTGCTTACATTTACTTTGTTGCCATAACTACCCAGATCCGCCTCAAGTCGGGAATACCTTTAGGAGGTATACCAAGTGACAATATACCGATAACAAAAAATTGAATATAGATTTATTTTCAGCGAGTTTTTGCGCGACGATAATATATAAAAATCCATTTACTCTGTGATGGAAAAGCTTGTAAATATAGCAATGTACCGTTCCAGTTGATGTTGAATATATAAGCCAGTTTCACTTGATTGTTTCTTCTTTTTGTTAATGCCAGATAAAATAATCTTTACGTTGATATCTTATCATATCATTATATTTTCTACCTTTCAAAAGAAAATCAAATATTTTGAAAAGGAATATTTTCAGGAAAATAATTTATTAGATAATTAGTAATATCCACTTGGCTGAATCCTTATTATAATTTATATTAATTTTTGTTCTGGTTGTTATTTCATCTTCTGGAGATATATTTACTTCAGTAGAAGCTTCGGCTACCGCTGTATTATCTGTCTTCTGTAAATCAATCTTGTTTATCAGTACTAACATCTTCCTTACCTGATTGTAATTGTTTTGAAAGTTTATTTACGTACTGTTTTCTGATTGAATATAATCGGTTACATTTGTTGAGCAGCATTCATTATTTTCTTTTGTTTCTGTTATAAATTTCAGTAGTGAACCCTTCATCTTTCTAAGTGTTTCTCATATATGTTATAAGTGGTGTTCGTATGCGTATTTTATTATTCAAATCAATGATATATTTTTGCATAAAACCGAACCCATGAAATTAAAATACCGCGTTATTCGAGTATTATAAATAATAATTTAGTTTATAATTTTCCCTTCATTTTTTCTGAAAATTTTCTCCTGAAAAATTTATATTTCATTCATGGAATAATCAATAAAATTTACTTTTGATATTATTTATCTAAAATAAATTGTAATAATTCACAAAATTCTATAAACTAAGATTATACATCAATTTGTGTTACATTGAATAAAATAATTGATCTCCAGTAGTAATAAATAATAATAAAAACCGATCAAACGTGAAAAAATGATTTTACTGGTAGATTAAAATGGTGTTTTGCTATTCAAAATTAATATTATTGTTGATTCGACCGGATTTTTGACACTTTTATCCATTCTGATTTAAACAAAAGGAGATGGCGCAAACTATAAATATTATACTACTTGTTAACTTCGTATTTTGTATATTTTAATTAATTTTATTTTATTAACCAAATCAAATTAAAAACATTTCCCCGTAAAAATTGAACCCGCCCAATTAAAATACCGTATTATTCGAATGTTATAAATTATTTTTTAATTTCCTCATAAATTTTCTGTAAATTTTTCACTCTTTCGTTTTAAAATACAAAATTTTTCTACGGAAAAATTTAGACTTCATTCCTTTACTTATCAATAAAAATTACTTTCGATATTTTTATTTGTTTGATATTCAATGAGATTAAATTCATCAAATATCCGACAGTACTAAACAACAAAAATCTAGCTTTGCACCTCTTCAGTATTAAATAAAAATCTACGTAAGAAAAAAACACGCAGTTAATTCAATTAATAGTCAACTCTTGGTTTTTATTATAGGAAAAATCTAGTAGAGATTCGCTGAAAAATGCCTATTGAATGTATAATCGACCTTAATATTAACATCGCAGCCAAATAAATTCCACCGACTAGCGTACACACAGACAAAATCCCACGAAACCCTAATTGAGGACACACACAAATACAAATCCATAACAGCCAATCGAAGACACACACACAAACACAGCCCCAAAACATCAATCGAAGACACATACAATACCGGAGGAAAATACAGATTTTTACAGACAGATTTTGTCTAGATTTTCTACCCGCCAATTGTAACACACACAACTAAAATAACGAGTCTGCATCAAGTTACTGTCAATGAAATTAATCCTTGAAATAAAAAAATGTCGAAAATAATACAAAAATATCAAATATTTTCCGTCACTTGAGTCATTTTTATGAAGCACCAAAAAAGGATTATAAATAATTAAAATAATATAATGAAATATTAATTAATATAGTTTATTTATAAAATTTTACACGAAATTTAATAAACAAAAAATATTTACAAAATTTTCAAATAAATATAAAACATAAAAATTACCTTTTAATGAAATGAAAATTATCTGATAAAATCAACGAAATAATCATTAAATATTCATAAAATTCGATAAGTTCTTGATGGAATTATTATTTTCATTTCAATTTCCAATGCCATTTCTATCATCATAATTCTGCAACAGGGATTGACTGAAATCTCAAAATAATCATATGAAACCGAAGAACGTCCCATATCCACAATCCTGACACCAATAACTACATTGAAACATCGAACAAATGCAGTCAATGGTCTCAGGGATATAAATACAGACAATAACATCAAAACCGAATTCTACATTTTATGGAAAATATACACTTACATTAACATTTTCCAATGGCTTGATTAGGTCAATGGCAAAAACAAATCTAAATTTCTGTTGGATTGATATAAAAATGCGAAATAAATCTACATATACGAGGATCGGGAGATGTATAATATAACAGCACGTCTGTCCTCGTATGCTTCATTTATACATTGTAGATACTGAGGCAGTTCACTAAATTGACCTAGTTTGTCAAATGAATTCGACTTGCGATTGTAGACAGTGAGAAATTGTCTGTTTTTCTATTCCATACACACGCTTGTTTTTCATTTCAATTGTCTACATTTCACTAGACATTGATCATTGATGGTGTGCCGGTTGAAATTTCAACAAATTGCGATGCGTGCATACATGCACACACAAACACACAATGGCAGACTTATGTGAGTGTGTGTGTGTACGTTCATTCGTTCTGTGAAACTCAAATACACAGAATATACACAACCATGTACGTTAATTTTATTGTACATTGTATTGATATTTTGTACTGATGAGGTCAAACAGGACTTGCATGAGAAATCGATTTAATATGCACACTCACACAGATACACACGTGAAATTATACATACACAGATCATTTTATGTTTAGACTACGATATTTAGACGATATTTTCTGCAGAATTCGATAATTTTAGTTGTTATATGTGCATTTCTATGAAAATAATTCACGGAGCAATCAATGAATTCCATTTAATAGGCAAGTAGAAATTCTGTAAATATTTTCACAGGAATGCTTTAAATTGCCGTCTGGTTGGCTGTGGCAACTGAGGCATTGCATAATTTTTATTAATTATGGAATAATTATTTCGGTTAAATTCTGCACGGTAGCACCAAATTTGATGATAAAAATTGATTTAAATTTTTATAAAAAATTATTAAAATTTATAAAAATAAAATTTCAATCAATTTTATTTTGTCGCTAACCAATTTTTTTTCTATAAATTTCCCATTGCCAAATGAGTGGATAAAATTTCCTTCGAAAATTTTCAATGAAAGTAAAATTTCTAGACATCTTTGTCTAGTCAGAAAATTGTTATTTTTTTAAACAAACTTAGATTTTGTTTAAATTTAATGTAGAATTTTTTTTTTATTTCAGTGATATTTTTTTTTATAATTAGATTTAAACAAACAAATATAATGATTAAATTTGTATTATCTGTGCATCACTGTTGTTAGGTTTTTCGATACCTTTCCAATAAGATTTTAAATGATAGAAAAGTCTTAGAAGAGAAAGAGATCACAGTCGAAATACCTCAGTTGAATATCTGTATTCGTTCAATTTATTTTTCAAAGTTCTCTTATTTTCTTCGTTAATCCAGTAATTAATTTAAATGCATAAAAGTCAAATGGAAACATATTCCGGCTTAATAAGCTGATGAGGATGTTTGTGATAGCTTGTTGTGATTGAGCAGATCTTTGATAGATTTAGCTAACTTCGATTAGACTCATCTTGTAATCCCGAGTAAGCCGTAATTCTTGTAAGTAATCAACTGTAAATAGCTCTTGGAGCTGCCAGAGGTAGAGTAGGTCATAATATAATCGATAAAATCTGTTTTATGGTGATAAAGATATTAGATTGTTTCCAAAACGACATCTAATAACCCAGAAAGAAGAAAGAGAATCAGCAAAAGCGTTCTGAAAAGTTGAAGTTGCGTTGTTGCGCTTTAGAAACAGGACAAGGCCAAGAGTAATCAAGTCAGACAGAGGCAGAAACCACTCAGAGGAATATTTGAGAGTTCATTTGCCCATTTACATTTACACAAGCAACAATTGACACAAAACCCTTTTCACAAGAAAGAGAAAAACCAGCGTCTACCCTGGAAAAATCGAAGATATAAACCAAAACGCGTCAAGCGAATTCGTTGCAGACACCGGAAAAAATTCCAACTCGTTGGACAATCGCGAAAAAAGCAAAGGAGACGGGGTTGATCAGATGAAACTCTTATAGTTACGGAGATGATTTTTACAATGTTTTTAAAAATTAATCATAGCACTAATTCTCTCAGGATCAGTTTTAACACCTTTATCTAACACATGTCTAAGAAATTTTTATTCTGCAACTAAAAATTCGGATTTATCGAAATTAGCTTTCAATCCTGAATCTCTTCTTCTTTTAAATAATCTTTCAATACGTTTCTTGTATTCATCAATTGTCTTTGAAAATATAAGAATGTCATCTAAACATACTAATGCTTTCTTCCACGTCATGTCTTCTTTAATTAATATTTATGTTTCTCTTTTTGTGTTTAAGTTTAAATCAACATGAGGTGTATTTGCATGTTAAATTTAACGAATTTCAGTTAAAATTCCATGTTTACTTTGAATCAAAATTAATTTTTGCTCAACTTTACTTATAATTCATATTCATTTATTGGTATACTCTGAGTTTATCCGACATAATATCTTGTCCCCTATGGGTATTGCTCACAACTTGTGAGTCACAAGGATACTGGTCACACTCAACAACTCACAATGATATTATTATTATTATTATTATTATTATTATTATTATTATTATTATTATTATTATTATTATTATTATTATTATTATTATTATTATTATTATTATTATTATTATTATTATTATTATTATTATTATTATTATTATTATTATTATTATTATTGAGGTTTTAAAAGTAAATTATTAAATTATATAGTTCAGATTAAAAGGAAAGCCGAAATTGAATGGCGGTCAAGCAGAGAAGCAATGGCAAAGAAAGATATGATAAAAATAGAACTACAAAAGGGTACAATCAGACATGAAATGAGAAAATGCGCAAACCTGAGGAAGTGGAATAAAGTGAAAAGTTATCGAAATTGAAGCTGGAAAACGGGAGAGGGGTAGATTAGGGGATGGTGAAGAAGACAGTGAGCAAGAAATGGTTAGAAAATGTGTAGAAAGGGTCGTATAACAGACAGATATAGAAAAACGTAAAATATTAATTAATTAATTAATTGGCTAATGAGGAACCCGAGCTAATGGAAAGCCCGAGCCAATAGAGAACCCGAGCGATGAAGATAACCCGAGCACGGCAATTTGGAAGGGTAAACAAACGAGGAATTCGAGGGCAATTATCCAAACAACCGGATAAACGAGGGTAAACAAAAGAAAGGGAATTATGAAGAGGGTCAACAGAAATAGCCAATTAGGGAAAGATAACTAAAGATGTCAAAACCAATTAGGTCAAAAATGGCGCAATTAATTGTTGAGAGTTGTGAATTGTTATAAAACAAATATACGTTGGGAGTTTGTGTTTATTGATTTTGGAACACGTGGAGTCAGAGTAACCAACGGTTGATTTTGATATCATAAAACCCAACATTATTATTAATATTATTTTTATTATTATTATTATCATTATTAATATTATTATTATTATTTTCAAAGTTATTTTCAAAGTTTTATTACTATTATTATTATTATCAGTGCTTTTATTCTGGGAAAAAAGGTGCCGGAACGTTTCTGCACTATCCTTTATATGCAAAAAATGACGCTGAAATTATGCAGAACACAAAATTTACACTTATTCATTATTAGTAACTTATTATCGATAAATTTTATAATGTAGAAAAAATGTAAAGAAAAATGAAATCGTTGTTTATAGCAAATTCCATAATTTTTTCCAATTTTCGTCAGACAAATCATCTCGACTCCTTTCCTTGCTCTTAGTGTCTACAGCAGAATGTCTTCCCCGAAGTAATCATAAATCAACATACTTCGAAGGATCGAAGCGCGTGAGAGGGGTTCCACTAATCTGATGAATAACAGTGCTGAAACTGTTTTGGTCATCAACGAAGCTTTGCTATTCTTTGATTTGCCATATACAGATCTAAATTGCGCTCTTGAAGATCCAAGCTCAGCTCTGATAATTCATGAAGAGCACCACACATCAACCCTAGATTCAGTAAAAATTCCGTCGTTGTAATTTTCTTTTTTAAACCATCATACATGCATTTATCATTTTTGTTCCTTGTTGGATCAACCATCGCTTGTTCAAAATGATTCACCAGTGCTTCATAATTCTCCCATACTGCAAAAACTGTACGGAAGCTAGATGACACCCATCTTGTATTTAAAATTCGACCAATTTTTAGCAGCTCAACTTCAAATATTTCCGCACATGAATGTAACTCTCTGCTATTTTTTGGAGAAGCATGATACACGACGTAAAGCTTATCAAGAAATGATTTAAACCTATTGATTCCTGAAACCTGTTTCACAGTATCACCTACTGATAATTCCAGTCTATGATTAGCACAATGCCAAACTATAACAGAAGGAAATCTTTCAGTGATTCTTTGTGATCAAATATTTTTTCCGCAGCGACGTCAGCTGTTGCCTCCTATCTTCACCATAATGAGATATCTCATTATTGACCAATTCCTTTGATATTTTCATGCCCATCATGGCTTGAACGCCAAGTGTTCCAAGATTTTGGCAGGTTATGCAGCCAAGCTTCTTGTCTTTAAAACAGAGCCATTCGTTTTTTGAACAAAAATTAGTTTTTTGCTCTAATGTCCAACAACTTGGCCATTCGTTATTGGTGTACTCGTCTGCATGAAGTATATGCGAGTCCGATGCCGTAATTTCGATTTCTCCTGTTGCCTTAAGATCTGTCCTGATCTTTTCCTTAGCCGGAGAACCAGCTGAAAAATAGCTGGTGAGTTTTTTCATTTTCACAAATGTACTAATTTTTATATGATTGGATAATCATTGTTTGTTGAAAATAATTAAATTTTTATATTTATTAAATTATAATTTTTGAATTTTCTAAAATTTTATTTAATTATTTAATAGAATTCTATTGACAATTAATAATTTATTAATATTTAAATTTTTTTCTATTTTTACATTTAAAAATTTTTTTTAATTTAAAAATTAAAAAATTTAATTTAAAAATAAAGTATATAAATAAAATTATTGGTTATATTAATAGAAATAATAAAAAGGTATTTTAAAATTTTAAAAGTAAATGTAAATATGTATATTTGTTTTTATCATGTTGGCTATTTCTATATTAAAAATAATTTTAGATTCCAAATTAATTTACTTTTGTTAATTAAAATAAATCGTGAATATTTCTCACTAACCCCTAAATACCATACCATTCTTAAAAGATAAAACCGTTTACACCTAATTCCGAAATTTAATAACTTCTATAATCTAAAAAAATCAATAAATATATATTATAGGAACACACAAACTTACCTGTGTGTAGAAATTTATTGTTCCGAAATTTAGTAACTCTATTATAGGTTTTGTGAAGGTGAGAGAAAAATAACTGAACACACCAACACAAAACCCATAATGAAAAATGCATGCAAAATTCTTATATAGGTTTTTGTTCCGAAATAAATAACTGTTAACATATTGTTAAAATATAATTATTTTAAAATTATTAAAAAATGCAAGAAAAAACTTTTAATTTAGATTCCGACAGCTCTAGGGAAAAAGAAGAAAATACAATGTAAGTTTTATTCATTAAATTACAAAATATTAAAATATTTTATAGTATGTGTGAAGGCAGCATTTCAAATATTGAAGGTCCTTCGAGATCTTTTGATTTACAGAAAGAAAAAAGCCATCGAAAATGAGCTGCAGAAAGAAGATTATAAAAATTTAAAAAACTATTTCATTCATGTACGCCGATTTTTTCCTAAATGTCTTAAAAAAATAAATGTGTTTGGTGATTACTTTATTTATTTATAAATATAAAAATATCTAACTTACATTTTAGCGAAATAATTCCATATTAATGCATAAAATATCATATATTTCCTAAAAAAACCACCTGAAATTTAATTATTAATATATTTATAAATGATAAATTATAAATGATGACTAACAGTAATATTTAAGAACTTGAATAATGATCTCATAATTATATAAAATCAAAATTCAAGTCCAAAAATATACTTGAAATTAAAAAAATTTCCTGAAAACCATTTTTAATAAATTGAATAAATGAAATTGAGTAACTTCATTTTCACGTAAATGGTGACTCACTCAACTGGTGTGCACACCAACGTGAATTATAGAGGTTACTCAATTTCGGAATTGGGTGTAAAGCTATATTTCTATGTAAATATTCAAAATTACCCTGCAAACGAATTTTGTGAAGCGCAGCTAACTTCAATCTAAATTGAGATGTAATCGTAATTTAGGATTCGAAGAAATTAATGTTTAAAGTGTAGATTTTAATTTTTAATAAAATAGTCAAATNAGAAGATTAAAATTAGTTTTTAATAAATGAAGAAATTAATTAATTATTTTTGTGCAAAATAATATAAAATTTTAATCAAAATTGAATTTTAATTAAAATTTTGTTTCATACATTTTTTAAAAAATTTTTATTCGGTTTAGTTCTTATTAGCATTTTACAAACCATTTGTTATTTATTTATTTTTTGTAGCACTAAATAAATTCTTTTGTGATTTAATATTTTAAATTAATTTTCATTATTGCAAATGTTGATCAAATAATTTCATTTAATAATATGAAAAAAAAATTATTATTTTGCAGTCAAATATAACAATATTTTTTATAATTCTTTACAAATTGTTATTAATTTTTAATTTCTTGTTCGAATTCCAATGTAAATTAATTAATATTAAAACATATTTGTATTTTAAAATAAAAAATGATTGATTTTATTAAAATATTAGTATTCAAAAGAATTAATTTAGAAATTTGCTAAATAAAAATCAAAAAAAAAATGGTAACAAAATATTGATAATGAAAATATTAGTGTAAAAATATTATTATTCAATTTTTTTTTGATTCTCAGTTTATTTTTTGTAAATTAAAATCAATTGTCAACATTTCTCATTAATAAATTAAAAGTTTTAATATATTTAGTTATTTATTTTACTATAAAATATAAAATTTTTAATTGTCCTTTCAATCTTTCCTAAACATATTTGTAAAAATAATTTCATGATATTCAATCTTATTCATTTACACAAACTGCAATGTCTTTTTTAGAACATGACTATATGTTTTGTTTTTTTAACAATTTAATAACAATTTAATTTCAATTGTCTTATTTCCAAAAAAACCCAACAAATTTTTTTATTTTCAAATTAAGTTTCCATTGACTGACGAAAATACATTAACAATTGTCATCCTAATAAAACAATATAATCCAATAACATGTCTTTTTTGCGGATGTATGCATTTATTTTATAAATGACATAGAGATAAATTTTTATCTGACGTCGCATATGTTTTGATTGACTGCAAGCTATTAACAAATGACCCCGGTACTCATAAAAAATGCAATATAAACCTTTAAATCACCTAAGTTTATTTGTCATATTTCTTAAATAATGATATACAAAGTCACCTATATTTCCAATTCGCCTTACCCACCTTTAAATTATCATAGATTATTCACAAAACATACAATTCTCCCAAATAGTATAATGCATCCTAAAGCTAGTGATACAAGCAATAAATTCTCAAATATTATCCAAAATATTCTTAAATTACTCAAAATTCGTCATTATATTCTAAACTTAATATACAAAGATCTTCAATACATCTTAGCCCATTTTATCATTTACTCTCAAATTACCCCAAAACTTAAAGTTCCTTAAAGATAATATATTTTTTTAAATAACAAAACAAATATAATTAATTATCATAAAGATCACAATCCAATAGTTAATTTATATTCCAAACTCTCTTAATTTGAACAAATTACTCTAAATCAGTGGTCTTAAAACTTCAAAAGCTCGCGGAACCTTTTTTATCCCCTTCTATAACAACTGTTTCATACGCTTGTCTCTGCATTTTCCTTCTTGCCCCTCATCTCATCCTTTCAATTGAAAATCTTTCATCATAATATCGATTCTACCTAAGACCTAAATAACCGTGCTCCTTCGAAGTCTAATCTGTTACTGAAATGGGAAGATGCTAAAAGTAACAGGGTAAACATAATGAAATTTATCGGCTTTTGAAAGATAAATATGAAAAATAAATTATATAACAAAGAATTTTCAAATTCACAAATCTAATATATTTATTTATTTGGATGTGAAATCTTATGAACTCGAATGGTAATCTTTTCTCTCGATTAATGCTTCTTTAAATGATTGCTCTCTTGGCCTGAATTGTTTCGAGTTTTCTTGTAATTTGTAGATTTTTCCATTGATCAGTAGGATTTCCTTTCGTTTCTAATTTGAATTTGGGATTTCAATTTTAGTGATTTCTTTTGTTTTTTTTGTTTTGGTCCGGGGTGTAGCTTTCTAGGTTTTTTGTAGCTGTTGTTGTTGGTACTGAGACATATTAATCCTTTAATACGAGTTAATTATTGTATGGTAGAGTTTGTTTCGGCTTTTGTATGTCT